>VYXC01009947.1:24319-208183 GCA_013397175.1 Platysteira castanea
AATTTCTAACAGCTTCTCACAACTTCTGTATGGTCTGACGTGGGCCTCTCTTTAAAGTCACAGGCTGCACAAGAATTTCTCATTCCCCCAGGTTTTTTCATAAATGAATTATTTCTATGACTTTACAAGAAGCATTTTTAAGCTTCTTGCCAAAAAGCGCAGCAGCCCTCTTTTTTTTCCTGTCGTCATCTAGCTGCCTTCCCACTGGTCTTGTCCCTTCCCCTTTGTTTCTGACCTTAGGGCTGCCATGTTCAGTTTTGTCCCATGTGACTTTACTTTTCTCTTCTTTCCTCGCTGACTTGAAAGAAAAGGTGTCTTCATCAGTTTCAGTGTGTGTTTCTTCAGCTTTGGCGAGAACTGTACTAGATGTAGAGGTGCCTTGCCAGCCCTGCTGGGCTCGGTGCAGAGTTTCGGCAGCTTCAGATCCTCGAACATGTAGCTTCAGTTACACGCTGCCTGCAGAGCAAGAACAGCTCTGCCCTGGGAGTGGAAGGCCGGCCCCGCATCGCTGCCGTGCTGAGAAATCGAGAGGAGCCCGGCTTGGGCCTGAGCCCAGGCCCTCCGGGAGTGAGAGCCGGCCCCGCGCTGCCGCCGCGCCGAGGGGTTGAAAGGAAGGGCCTGGCCCAGACCCAGGCCTGGGCCTGGGGCCCTCTGCCTTTGGCCACCCCTCGGCCCTTGAGCCCAGAAACTAAGAAGAATCTCCCGTGTTTGCATGGGTTTTTGTATGCAAATTTGCAAAAGCACGATTGGCCCAAAAGCTCATCAATCAACTGAGGTTCAACCTATTACAGGCAGATTTTCTTTTTTTATCAAACTGTACTCTCTGACTACTAATGATAATTAAGATGTGAAATAGGGGCTATATCACAATATGTAAATAGTAATAAATAATAATAATAACAATGACAACTTCTTAAATAAAATTATGTTTCTAGGTTGAGATTATATTCCGGAAAATTATTTAAATATGAGTAAAGTGGTACTCAGGATAGTCCTCAAAGTTACTACAAGCATCTTCTGTAGACTAACATAAAATACTGTCACAGGGTTCTGTAAGGAACGTGGATGTAGTACAGTGCTGTTATGTTTTTGCACATCCAATCCTATATTACTTTTTTTTCACAGATGTAGTCTTAAAAGGAATTATGTGCATGGTTATCTTCAGCTAAGAAGGCATAAAAATGGGTCTACTTGCTTTTCTGTGAAAATGAAAACAAAATATCCCCTCAAACTAATACATCAGAAAAGCTTGTTACTCCTACGACCTAATCCAGTAGAAAACAAGAGTAAAATTCTACGTGCCAGTCAATTATCCAGGTGTCAACATACACATAGGTTGACTGTCTGCCCAAAATTAAGGCAAATATGAGCACTTGGTTTGCTGCTCCTATTGCTTATTTTACTTGTAGAATTACTGCACACTCCAGTGCTGTACCAAATAAAACCCAGTGGCCAAACACACTATAAAACCTCAACAACAACCATTGACTGCAAATAAATGATTTTACACATTCCTTAAAGCAGACTGGTTTTGTAAGGTGACTGTTATTAGCTTGTGTTGTTTTGTGAGATAATGAACCTACAGAAATCTGTCTCTCATATTGTGGTTTTCAGAATGTATATCCTTTCACAGGATTCAGTTTGGTTCCATTAAACTTTTAATGTAGCTGTAAAAGGTTGGGTATTTTTGTACAAATTAGAAAGCATGTTTTTACTCTTATTTTTATGGACACAGTAAATTTCAGTGTTAAGTCTAAGGCTTTTTTTTCCTGATTATTTAATCAGACTCAGGATTTATTTTTTAGGCAAATAAAGTAAAAATATTGTCTTGAAATAATTTATATTTATTTTAATACACTTGCAATATGTATTTATTTGGTATGCCTACACAGATTATGTATGATCAAGTAATAGTACTATCTGCTGATATGCCCTTCTAAAATCTTTAATAAATTATTCTGATCAAATAACTACTAAGATAAATAATAAGATTGAAGGAAAATATCTGCTGCATATTCTTGGTTCCTTTCCCTTATACAAAATATATCTACCAAAACTGTTTTTAGGAAAGTCCATTATACAAAATCAGTTATTATTACCAAAGTATCCACCCCGATATAACTTTAGTTGTAGTACTATATTCTTGTGGTCACCAGATGACGGTTAGCCCCTCAAAATAAGCTAAAATTAGAAACTGTAGGATAGTCTACTTCCATGAAATGTACAACAAAATGCACAGCTTTCTTTAAAGACTATGGTTGAGTGATTTTTCTACTGCAAAATGCAGAAGTGAGGTTAGCAAGTTAAGGGCGCTGCATCAAGAGCTGATTAATAGACTCTGAGAGAGGGAATATGTGTCTGCCATGCTAGAGCAAAGACCATATGTTACACTATCACTTTCATTCCAACTGCATCTTAGCCCAGTGACGAGAATAATTTCTGACAAGCAAGGAAGTCGTCTAATACAAGAGATATCATAATTTGCAACAGCAGAATTGCTGAATGACCTATGGCGCTAAGACTTACTCTTAGGCAACATACTAAGGCTTCATCTAATAGTGACAGTGTTTGTCATCTCTGAAAGGAACTGAAGAAAATGTCATTCAAAGTCAGTACTACAGAGTGCTGAGTGTAAGACAGAAATTAATGTAGCTTCTTTTAGATCAACTACATTCATGGTAGATATTTAAGGGGCTCAATAAATGATGAAAATTCCTTTACTGCAGGCATAGTATTGTCTTGGAGAAAATGTTAGAAACATTACTTTTGGAACTAAATTACACATTCTAAGTTGTCAATATCTTGTTTGAAGCAAGTAAGGTCTACTTACCCTATTTTGCATACAAATTCTTTGCTTCACTTTTAAATCATACCAGTTTAAAAAAATCAATTTTATTTATGAATGTGCAGTTCTTCAGATAAGTTACTTTGTTACCATAATGATTTCTTTCCCTAGTGACATAATATTCAATTTAACAAAACAAATTTAATTAGTAATTCTGCTTTTTAAAACATTAAAAACTGAAGATTCAGTTCTGCTAATTGCAGAACTGTGGCAATCACTATGTTAACTGTTTCAATATCTGAAACTGAAAGACATAGGATGATTTTGGGAACTGGTGTTTAGCTAAATGCAGAAATTATTTAGCAAATCCTAAAGCACTTGCATTAAGCTAACCCAGTAGTTTGGTTCTGAGAATTTTGTAACATTAATCTGTACCGCATGCTTCACACAACTCTGCCTATTTAAAAGGTCAAAAAATCACACAAAGTTTATGGCCTCTCTTTTTCAGGCTTATCTGGAAACACTGGCATTAAAAATATGAAGAACTAACTAGACTTTCTATAACCTCCTAACCCATATTACATGTGCCTCAGCATATTTTAACATAGACTATATGATTCTAAAATTAGTGAGAGTGCCATGGTTGGAGCAGGACTTTGGATCAGAATAAGGAGCATTTATTTAATAAATCTTTTTATACTCATTTTGGCTAGTAGATATCTTTATAAATATGCACAGAAATTCCAATATCTCTGAAAAGGCATGTGCTAACTCAAATATTACAAACCTTTGAAGAACACAAGGCCATTGCTTCCCTTTGCCTCCTCTTTCTCCCTTCCCTGAATTTTGTGGGGTAAAAACTAAAGATCGTATTTGTATCTGCAGAAGAAAAGGTTCAGATCCAGGAATCATTTGTTACTGTTTTTATTGCTGAGAACTGAAGGAAGAGCTATGGCAGAAGGGAAAGGAAAATGGTCTGCTGGAATTCTCTCTCCTGAGTTGAATGCCTGGGTTCCACATAATACATAGTTAATGTTCCACCAAATGGAAGCATAGCCTTCAGGCTGATAGAAAACTGTGTCAGCTAGCTAAGTATGCATTAGAAAGAAAAGAACCAGGGACATTTAAGAGACTGACTGGAGAGAGGAAGGCATCTGCTCATGGCCAGTCAGAAGCCTCCATCTGTGTACCATCCCAGTTTTCAAGTCTGCACTTGTCTCTACCATGTGTGAAGCCAGAGCAGAGCAGGTGCTATTCCCTGAACAGCTATAATGGCTATGATATATGGGATTTACCTTAAAAGCCAAGCTCTGCTTGATTTGGAGAAGAAACTTCCACTATTTCTTTGTCAATTGCCATGCAGGGGACACCCTGACAGATTGCAGTACCATTGCATGTGGCTTGCAATTTAGTGACTTCTGATCAGCTAGCAAAACTTTCAATGCTGGATGAGACCAAGATGTCTATGGTTTAAGATGGCAGCCTATGCTGAAATTCAGTACATACATGGTGGATAAGCTCCCCCAAGTATGATTGAAAAGCTGGACTTCATATGTACTCTAATTCAGTTCCCATTTGTAAAAGAGAAAGTAACATTTCCCTGCTTAGCTCACAAGACCATTATTAGGATAAATTAAGCATTGTAACCCATGTTGCAATCAAAAGTGTTTCAGTGCCAATCAATAAAGGTTGAATGAAATAGTATCTATAACCTCTGAATTCATTGACAATGCAGTGGATAGAGAATGTTAAATGCTTAGAAAGTGCAGGATTAAAGCTCTGAGCAAGAAGCCAATTGCAATGAATCCCAGAGAAAGTTTTAAGTAGAAAGTGTCTTCAATTTTCCCTGACCCTGGCTTCCTTTCTGCTCTTTCTGAACTATAAGTACAGGACCGAGAAAACTGCTTCTCCATAGAGCACTTGCCTTAAAGGCGGGACACAGGACACTTCTAAACCAAGTATCTTACCTGCAAGGCCCCATCTCCATCAAATTAGCAGCCTGGCTGTTAGAGCTATGGTGTCCAGCCTAACCAGTGGAATTTTTATATGGTTAATCAGCATTGCTGCAAGATAGAATACATAAAAACCTTTTGGAAATGGAACCTTTCCCTTGGAGTCTTTGTCCAAGGAAGAAGAGGAATCATGTTCACCATTTTTCTGCAAGATGCCTGCTGACCTTTTCATATCTGTTATTAGTAAGTCTTCCTCAGAAAACATGTTGTTTTCAAGGTCGCATTTACACTTTCTATCTTTAATAATCTAAATTAAATTGAAAATAATGCTGTCATACTTCTAGTCTGTACAAGAAATGTTAGTCAAAAATGCTTTCCCTATTTAAATACCTGTTTTTAGATTTCATGAATGCAGAATGCATAGGAAAAAAACCTATCATGAGAAGTGATGGGGAAAAAGGGTCTTTATATTTAACTTTCTATCATAGATATGTTCAGTGAAGCAGCATGAAGGATCTTATTACTATACCAAAATGAAGAAATTCCTAAGAGAGTTCTCTAATTTCATATTAGCTTATTCCCCCTCTGAAACACAGTAATTACTACACTGAGTGATACATAAAAATGGGAAAAACAGCAGGCTACATCGGTTTTAAAGGAGTCAGCATTACTGGTGTTTCAAGCTGAGAAAATAATTGTCAGCAATGACATTGAGTAAGATAGGAAGTTCATCTGTTTCATATTCACCTAGTATTTATGTACTGCACAACTTCTTTTCAGATTATCTGTATTTTCCTGGAATGAAAATAATTTCTTGTTCTATTTTGTCTTCAAAAACCAGCTTGTAGTTAGTTTTCATCTCATCTGTAATTCTGAGTTTCAGTGCCATCAGCTAAAGTAATGAGCATTTCTGCCTGGAAGTGTGTTTTAAAGAGATCTTTCTGAAAATTCATACCTTTAATTTAGCAAAAAATTGTTTAGGGTTTAAATAAATCTTCCCCAGATTTGAGGAGTAGTCATATGGATGAATTCACAAAAAATTATTTGAAATTACAGAAACCAGAAGCTTTGCAGATAAAAACAAGAAAAGAAAAGAAATAGATGTAAAGCAGATACATTACTTGAAACAGAAAACTCACATATTCCCCAAGGCATGGCAAACACTACTTTAAAGCTCATTTGTTCAATCTTTTCCAAAACCTAGAATAAACAAAATGGGTGTTTTTTAAAGCAGTTCATCTGAGTCTGTTCTTATGAATGAAACATCTGCAAGAAAAAAGAAAAAAATATCAGTCACCGGGAACAAAGTTTATTTAACAGGGCTAAGTAGAAATTAAAATTTCTGTGTGACTTTATTTTTCTTTTTGCTTCAAATCAAGAGAAAATTTAGAACTATAAGAAGGTGATAGAACTAAAACACTGAAAATTCTTGCTTTATTTATGACTACTATGATGAATTATAATTTTTAGCCATAAATCTTTAGTTCATATGAAATATAGTATGTTTTGACAGCAGACAGTGGGGCATTATGTTGGTATCCACATCGTCCAACTTTTGCTTAGGTGATACTTGTAAAAAAAAGTAATTTACTGTGCAGAGAAGGAAAACACACAAAATCCCCAATGGAACCATATAACTTGGAGAATGCTTATTTCCATTCCACTACATATATCAGGAATATGCCGATGATGTACTGTGGTAACCTAAAGAAGGATGTGTTCAAATGGGTATTTTTCATTATATTTTATTTGGTTAAGCTACCTCTTTTAGGGGGAAATTTTTGCATCCTGTGCTAAGGTATATTTTCCTAATAAAAGAATGTTCTTTTTCAATTTTTATGATGGATAAAGTAGACTTCCTAAAGTCATAACAACTTTAAAGGAATCTATTCTACTTCACATCAAAAGAAATTGGAAGAATGACAAACATTTTCCACAATCAGCTTTCAGTTGACAAAATTCAGTTTGAGACCAGCAACCTAGCTGCAAACATCTTGAACTGCTCTAAATTTCTTAAACTTCTCCAGTCACAAACAAGAGTAGCTGCATCGGATTTTTTATCATATCAAATAAAGAAATTTAATTTAATAATTGAAATATATATGCTCAGAAAAAAAAAAATGAGAATAAGCACATACATATCTTTTAGACCTTAGGTGAAAAGCAACAGGAATTTTTTGTGACATTCCTCACAGACAAATTAAATTTTTATTTTCAGCAATTTTAATGTTTTTAATGCTATTAAATACTTGTTACAGAGATGTTTTCAGCATTATATATGCTGGCCTTTCTCAAAGAAATGATCAACATGAAATATCCTGAGTACAAAGAGGAAGTCCATCACTGGAACTGTGGAAGTAATCACACAAAAGCTGCCTGCCTTAATTGTTGTGCCTGACTGTTCTATCTTAATTCTTACTAAATCTTATTTCTTACTAAAAGTATATATTGAATTATGGGCTTGATGGGAACGAAGAAATTTGATGAGAATTGAACACAATTCTGTTGTTACTTCCATAATGATGATAACTTCAGATGCCTCGGAACAGCAATGTTCTGCATTTCCTCTGACCTTAAGGAATCTAACCAAACAGGAAAAGCTACCATTCTTATTTGTGCAAGTTTTAAACAAGTGTAAACGGTCACCTACAGAAAGTGCCTGGTATTACAGAATCAGATCAAGCTCATCGTCATTAATGGACAGATTTTATTGATTTCAGTTAGTTTTGCATCAGTGTTACAGAATTTGCTTCCTCTCACCTTGCATGAGGTGAAGCCTCACCACTGAGGATAACATAGTGCAATTATGACTAGATTGTTGAAAGGTCCAAAATATTGTGTAAGTGTATAAAAGTTAGTTTGTACCTTTTCTATCTGTCTAAAAAGATAAAAAGGGTCTTCAGCGCCAGGTGTAAATAGCCAAGGTAATTGAAAATTAAACTCCATTGTTGAGTATTAAACAAGTTTAGCTTTGTTACAAAAAAAATTACTCTAATAGTTTATCTAATTCTTCTCTTTTGACTTGCATTTCCTGGCCATGCCATTAATCATGGCTGTTCAAACTGTTATTTTAATAACATTTATTTCAGCTCTGTAAATTTATAGATCCATTAGTTGTAAAGATTCCTAATTGAGAAGACCTATTAAGAAATTCAAGTATTTTTTTAGTAGAATATGGATGAATGTTCTGTCGCACATGTCTACTGGTAGCGCCATATATTGGTCAGAATTTCATCACAAGTTTAGGTCGGATCTAGACAGAGTAGTTCAGAAGGTATTTACTGCACTATATGCATTATTTTGAGTCACACAAACCATGACACGAGATAATTAAAAATTAATTGTTAGTTTAGCACTCTCCAGAGTCAAGCAAACACCTCCATTTTCTGTGTTCATGCTAGTTTGTATAATTAAGGTCAGTTTTGTGGTATTGCATTGAAAGCAGCTATTGTGGCTTGCCAAAAATAAAAGCTTTTAGTATCCAGTATTGCAAAATTATAGCAACGAAACTGTATTCTGAGACATCACATCAAGTCAGAAAAATTTGCTGTGAGATTTCCTGGATAATGATGTCCCAAAGTTTGACTGTGCCATAGGAAACCACTAAATACTTCACAGTAAATGAAATGTGTTTGTAACGTCTTCACAAAATCCACCTGCATCATGATCTCAGCTTTCTGATTTTTTTCTTTCCTTATGTAGTGAACTCTTAAAAAATGGGATTTTTTTTTTGATGTGACATAAGATTTCTGATCACAATAATTCTGGTCTATGTATTTATACAAGATCGGACACATTTTCTTACCCATATTGCTGTTTTTCAGGTGTTCAACTGTAGAGCTTGTGACTGAAACAAGTTTTTGTACAGACTTTTGAATTATAAAGGGAGAAGATCAATTTTCATCCTAACTTTTGCAGGCACCATATATACAGAAATCTGTAGTAAACCTAATCCTGCATTATCTTGTTATATTGGAATAAAATACTGTGAAAGTAATGTTTTCTAATTTAGAGTGCTATTAAACTTTTCTAAAAGATACATAATCTTTCGGTGGATGTAAAATACATGAGTGTTATCCAGTTCGTGCCAGTCATATTGGCATTGAATAATTGCCTAGAGCAAAGAGTAGGTGGTCAGAGTGGAAACACTATTTCTAACTGATTAAAATTTTTCAAGATACGGAAATAATTTCTCATATGAAGTCTATATAAAAAGTAAATTGAGAGTAAAAGAACCCCAATCACTGAGATGTTCCTTCAGGTATTAAAAGTTTTGCTTCACATTTAGTTATTTATTTTTGATTGTTAAAATGTAATCAGTTTAAATCTTCAAATAAAAAGTTATCTTTACAGTAAAACTGGGTGCGTTGCTTCAAAGAGGATAAAATAAAAGTTGTTTACATGAAAAATAGCAGCCTGTTATTCTGATAAGCTCTGCATTATTATTGATCCAGGCAGACCCCTTTGAAGGATGCTTAGTCACTGCTAAAATCCAAAAATTCTTTTATGTTTCTTTGAGAAGTGAGAATTATGTTAAAATTAATTCTGGTACCTGTTTGAGAAGAACAACTTTTTTCCTGAAATAATGCCAGTGTGGAAATGGTGAACGTTAGACTGAAACCCCTTTGCTAGTACAGAGCATAACAATATATCATCTGTATCTAATTTGTCATGGTATTGTAATGATTCATTATCACATACTGCTCAGATCTTTGAAAAATGTGAAAAAACTGTAATTGGCCAGCTTCCTTAGTGTTACAGTTAGTCTGGTTAGATTTTATGTGAGTCAATCAATTACCCTAGATCCTAAGTGAACAAATTTAATTCTACTTCCTGCAAAGCAGAGTTAAAAGCTTTCCCTTTTCCTGCTTGTAATTTTGCAATATTAATAAAAGGAGTGAGAAAAGTCTTTTAAGTAAATTGCTTTTTATTAAGACGTAATGTCCAAAGAGACCAATGACCACACACATTAATCGCCTGATAAGAAGCAACTTTCAACATTTATTGAAATGTACTTGAATCCTCGAGTCACAACTCAATAAAAAGCTACTTGTAATTCAGAAAATTGGCTGATGGGGCAGAATGCTGAACCATTGTGTTCATGCTTTAGACAAAGGTCAGAAAGACCATGTAACATATAAACACTGTAGAATATTTTTCAGAACAGTTTTATGTATCTTAGAGACACATCAACAAAAACCAGAAAAAACTTAATTTAAATTTGAAGTCCATGGAGAAAATTATTCAGGCAATGCAAATTTTTGTATATTAACTAAACTTTACTCTGAGGTATAAAGCCACTGAGTGTGTTTTATAAGTGAGAACAGCTTTATTTCCTCCCATGCAAAACTCCCTAATTTTCTACAATATTTCTGAATTGAATGCAAAAGTTTACCTGTAGGTATGTTTCAATTCAGCTATTTCTCATCCAAACTTTTCCTTTTCAGAACCATAAACCACTATTATTCTATTCAGCTCCCACAATTAATTGAAATTGTAATGATTTTTTGATCTTCTTTTTATGTTATTCTTACATTTTCTAAATTGGAAAGCAAGAGAGATAAGTATATATTTATCTGTTTATTGCATGGAGAAATTTAGGAAATTATGGTAAAAAACTATTGATCCTATTCCAAACTGGAAGCAGTAAGAAACAAAAAGAGAGGAAATGAAAGAACCAGGAATGAGAGTTATATTCATACTGAATTGCTTATCTCTGCAAAACATTGATAAAGCTCCTAGCTCTAATGTTACAAGTACAAAAGTATCCTTCAAGGTTCCAGATTTGTTTACATATAGTCCAGAAATACCGTTCTAAAATCACACTGATAAAATTTAGTACCATAGGAAAGAATATGACTGTAAATTCTTAATTTTATCATTGCACAAGTATTCTTGCAAAATTAATTAGAAATAGAAAGAAATTGTATTTCAGTTTTAATTAAGATAAAGAACAGTAGATTATTCTTATGCAATGGTCCAGGGGGAATCGAAGTGTTTATTATTTGCCCCTTTACAACAGTGAGTAGAAAGTAAATATGAAATGCTACAAAATCCAAACAGAAGATTGAATTCTTAAATTAACAATCTTTGTGTAAGCAGCAACAACCAAGACTGCAACTGCCATAACTTTTCTCTATTCTTTTAAGAGCTTCTAAGTAACTTAAAACTTCATTTTACATCCATGAGTCTTTCATATCTCAAAGATCTGTTTCAGCTGGCTAACTATTTTGGCTTTGAAATGTAATCAAGTTGAATTAAACTAAGTGTTTTTCATATAAATTCTCTAACACATTTGATTTGATAAGGGTGAACACACCTTAGACCACTTATGATTTTACAGAAAACACCAAGACCAACTTCTCCATGTTTCAGAAAAAGAGCTGTAGGAGGATGCTGCATCTCCCTTCAGAGACGAATTTTAGACAGTACAGCAAACTTGGAGGATATTTTAGACTGGAGTTATGCCCAGTTCTGCCATGCATTTCACAGTTCCCCACATGTTAGGGAAAGGACTATATATAAGATTTTTTTGTATATATCAATTGTTTTATGATGCTTTCTCAAAATGAGCTGCAATTCTATAGTTTAGATTATAAGTCTATAACATGTAATAGATGATAAGCTATGTCAAACAAGTAAGATAATGACACAAATATGTGTCATGACACATCATCACCTTTATTAACTTTGTCTGCTTCATTTAAAATTAAATAAAAATGGTTTATTTGATGCAAAATCTAGTTTGAAATAATGTGTGAATCATAGGATCCAATGTTATTGATAGGATTTCTTGGATGGGTGGAATTATGTTTTCAGGCATATATAACAAAAGCCTTTTTTTTTTTTTTGAAATAATGTAGCACAACTCTAAATTACTCTCACCTTAGCACCTCTCCTGAAAATTTTGATGTGGTAATTATGAATTATAATTTATTTAAACTCTTAACGTCAGAGGGATCAAAGGCCATACAGCTTCTTACAAAGAAAGTCCCTCACTGGTTTATAGCACAAGACCTATGTGAGACCTGTGCTTTAACAGAGCAGCTCCTTGTGCCTGCCTGTCACTGTTAATGATGTGTAATTTATGGAAATAGTAGACAGTGATTTCTAATCAGCAAAGCTGCAGCTAATAATGCTGGAATATATCATATAGGATTGATGTCAGATTAAGAAATGGAATTGACAGGTGAATTTGCTCCTATCAACAGCTGTAAGACCTCACTTTAGAAAAACATGCAGTCTATTCAGTCATTTAAAACATCGGTTTAAATCCTATTCTGTTTAATAATTATTTATTAATAAAGGTAGATCTAATAATTCTAGAATGACAAAACATTCAGTAAGTGAATCCTTTACATTATATTTCAATACATAAAATTTCTATTTTAGCATTTTAATTTTTAATATATGAACCATGAATCAATTTAGACTAGTTTCTTATATCTAGCAATGGAAAACGAAGGGTCTTGGGATTTTCATTATAGCATTGCTATTCACATTACATGGCTTTTCTGTGATGGTTGTATGGATAGAAGTTTAGTTTTAAAATCTCAAGGACTGGTGTCTACATTGCCACAGATATTATTCCTTAAGCTACATGAAATTATTTTATAAACACAGATTGTAAACATAACTATGCAGTGTCACCTGCTCTTCTATGTTATCAGAACAGGTTATCTGAAGGTCACTTTTTTACAAGTCAGAGTATTTGGGAGACATGATGTTTTGACATTAAAATCTTGCTTCAGCTGCTCTTACTTTTTCAGAGTAAAAAGCTTCTTACTGAACTAAGTTACTCATCAGATTTCTAATCTTCATTTCTTTACTATTCCTTCACCAAATATATAATAAAAATCTGAGTACCATCATAGGGGTCGGATGGGAGAAAGATTTTATTCCTCTTTACAGTGTATGTTAGCTAGAGATAGACAATACTATAAATCATCTCTCGTTCTGAACTTGACCACACTAAAGAAATGTCTAGGTAGATAAAGAATTCATCAGACTTTTTTGTTGTGTTTACTAAATGTTTTCAATTTAGAAATATCCATGTACATTTGTGTATAGTTTGAAATTTGTTGTATGAATCTGCATGGAAAATGACTGAAATAAAACTACTTTATAGCTTATCATAAACCCTTCATATAGATGATGTGTATCATATTACTACATATTCAGGATCAACATATGTACCCAAACTGTGCAAAATATGGTAAGTATTTTTAAAATTAATCATCATCGTCATTATCATTTTGGGCTGCACTGAGAAGGCAACAAATGTCTTCACTGATGACAGTGGAGTAGACAAAATATGGCACTGATGAAATGGAGCAGATTGTTCAAGCAGCTTGACTGATTGTCTGTATCAGATATCACTAGTCTGGAATAATCTGCAGGATCAACACCAGCTGAAAGGAATTCCAGAATTCATCTGGTTTCTGTAGAGCTCAGCTGCTTCATGACAGAATCTGAAGCTTTTGAAAGTTAAATAGAGAGGGTGATACTCACAATGAGGCATATATGTGTGTTAGGATGAAATAAACCCCAAGAATCTTTTATGTGTTTTTGTTCTTCATGTTCTTGTTTGCTTGCCTGCTTCTTGGAAATGTAAATTGCCTTTATAACCAAGCATTAAGGGGTGAGGAGAGTCTCTGGAAGCCAAAGCTGGATACCTTTTGAATAATGTGTTTTTGGCACAATACAAGGGTAAACTGGATAGAGTTATGTGACTTCTAATATTGCATCTAGCAAGGTAATGTGATATTCCATTTGGTCCTGAAATATCTTAGCATAGTTGTTTTTCTGCTTGGTTACATGGAATGCTTACTTAAATCCTTTTATTCTTCATACTTCTTCTTCTAATCCTTGGGTGTTTGGATGGTGCCCAAGGGCCCTGAATAAGAGTGGCCATAACTTGTATTTAAGTCCCCTAAGCCCATAAATAAATTTTTGGTATGGTCTTCAATGGGACAAACGGAAATAGGAACGTAACCTAATAGGAATGTAACATAAATCTCTTTCATTCGTGGATCATTCTTTCTTCTCTGCTGCTAATATCATATTCAAAATCTATACCAGTACTGGAGATGCAGATAGTGAGTTCTCATATTATTCTTGGGCTGTAACAAAATCAATAGAAACTTGCTGACCTGAATGAGCAAAGCATCAAGTCTGCCATGAATGTCTCTGAAGGCTTAAAAAAAAACTTGAATTTTTATTGTAGAAGATCTGTTTTTAAATATGTACTAAAAGAATAAAGCATGCTACTTTTTCTAGACTGATAATCATATGTAGGTCTTCAGATGAACAGAAAATTGTACCAGTGAAAGGCAGTTTTTAAGGGTGAAGTAAGAGGGAAAGGTTTCATAGCACTAACTAGCAACTGTTTAAATCAAAGAATAATCAGACATCAAATACAGGAATGTGTCCAAGCTGTCTTCTTCTAGGATTAGTAGGAGATTACTTTGTCTGAGAGACTACAGGTAGCAAGCTTAACCTAGAAGATTAAGATATAAAGGTAGAGGTAGAAGGTAGAGATATAAAATCTGCAGTAATGGTATTATATTTTACACAATGGCCTAGTGACTGGAACGCTCACCTGGAAATGGTAAATTCAGCTCCAATTCCAGCAGAAGGGAATTCAAAACATACAAGCCCTGCCTTCTTTATAAAAGCCCTGAGTAATAAAGTGATTGAAAAAGAAGGACTTCCAGGGTGAAGTAACATAATCAAAGGGATTTGTTACCTCAGTTTTGTTTTCATGTACCTGGTTTTTATTTCAGCATCAATTTAGGCAATGAATTCCTTTACTGATTCAATTCCTTAGGGAATAATTTCAGATAGTCATACAATGTATGCCAAGACTTCTACTTAGCATATTTTGTTCTGAGATAATAACTCCTGGTTTTATATCTGGGCATGCTTTATTTTCCCTGAAGCTCAAGAAGAGTAGGATTATTCCAGGAAAGAGGTTGTAATGCTTGGGAATATCTCAGGTTCCGAGCTCTGATTTATGTGAGGTTTTATCTGGTGCTCACCTTCAGAAGGATATTTCTATGGTTTTGCTGGTTTTTAATATCTGCCAAAGAGCAAATGACAGATATGTCTTCTGTGTACTGAGCCATCACTCAGAAGAGCAGTGCTGTTGGACCCGTAATAGTCTAGGGATATAAGTAAGGTAAATTTCCAGAGGGAGATAATATCTTTAATAAAATGATGGGGGAATAGATTTTTCGAGGAAAAAGGCCATAAAATACTTTGGTCTCAGAGTGACTAACTGCCTGTTTCTGCCTCTTTCTCACAATGTCAAGGATTATATCTCTTGCCACTATTCTCCTCTATTAACTATCCTATTTTCTGAAAGTATCTGTTTATTTAATGAAATGGAATTGAAGGTGTTTGTTTCAATGTGCTTTATTTGGAATTGAGTGTATTTTAGACATCTACTAAGAATTCCTTCCTTTTTTCCAGCTATTCCAATTGGTCCAATAAACTATACTACTTCTCCCTAAGAAATCTGTTTATTAACCAACAAGGTTGAGTGATTGTTAGTGTCTTTGGTGGAGGAATTCACACCTCACTTGTACTTTGCACTGTACTGAAGCTAAAGCCCTTTGTGAGCTTCTGTACTCAGTACAATGACCTTCACGCAAAAGAATCAGTTAAATTAGAAAGTCTGTTGGTTTTTATTTTCTCAGTAGTAAGTCTTTCAAGTTAAAGAAACATTACCTACCTTAGACTACACTTAGTTTATGACATAGCTAACAAGAATGGAATAGCAGTGTACACAAGGCATTACTGTTTAGGATGCAAAATCATTATCCCAGCCTTCAAGAACCTTGTTAATTTGTAACCTATCTACAGTTATGCAGATGAGGTCGTGCACTTTGAGACATTCCTGTTCACTCTTTTGTGATCTGTGACAGATATTTATTATAAGAACTGTTTATAAAATATAGTGAAAAACACATTATTATGTTGATATAATTATCATATATATCATATCATATAATTATAACTTCCCTTATGATGTTAACACAAAGGAAGATATGTGGGAGTCATTAAATGGCTTGTGCGCAAGTCAGAAAGGTTATGGCTGTCTTAAAAACACCCACTGTTATAACTAATTTTTCATTCAAACATAAAAGAGCATTTACTGGGCACTGATTCGGATGACTTTGAACTATCTCTTAGTCCAAACAGCTATGTGCAAAGGTACTTGTGTATTTAACATTTGTTACTAGATATTTTGCATATTAATTAGAATTATTCAGAAGAAAGTATTCTTTTGGAAAAAAAAAAATTGCCATAGCTTGGCAGGCAAATTGCTAACAGAAACAAAAGCCAGTGCTTAAACTGACACGTAGTGATAGAGAAGCCTATAAACAGCCTCTGTGAGCTTAATATGAAACAATACTTTCAGATGTGACAGATTATGGTCAGGAGTTCTCCAGAACTGAAGAGACCATGGCCTGCCCTTAGAGTGGCATATGAATGAGATTAGAGAAGGAAGAACACTTGATAACTTTTTATTACTCTTTGTATTCTCATTGTGTGGCAGCACAACAGGGATAATAACTTCCACAGTGTTTCTACTTGCGCTGCTAAAGGAGAGAGTGGCAAGAAGCCATCAGATCTTTCTGCCTCCAGCCTCTTGCACTGATGTAATTGGAAAGCACATGACCTTCAAAGACAAAGAGGACTGAGGTGTAATGCTGGGTTGAAAATACCATTCACTCAAGGAAGATCATGAGAGTGCAAACATTTAAAAACTGCATTATGTTGAAAGGTATTTCAAGGGTAGATGTAGCATTAATAACAGCTGTATAAGCAGTTAAAACAGCAAGGCTATCAAAAAGGGATTGGTTATATTTGAAATGTAGCTATTTCAATGACCATCTGAAAGTTATTTTGGAAATATCATGTTCATTCAAGAAAACAGTTGCTTTGTTAGGCAGTAACCCAGTTCCTTGGTGAATAAACTTGAAGAAAATTACCTTGCTGTGAAAGTACTGTTGTTTTATGGAAAAATATGGTAATGGTCTTCATATAACAGGAGGACAACAAATATTTGTGTTGCTAACTTTTCCTGCTGCTTTAAGAAGCATTATGAAGATCTAGTTAGAAGTCAAAAAGTCTTTGTCATGATAAAATCTGAACTGAGAAATCATCTGGGAGGAACACAGCGTAGTCTAGGCTGGGGTGACAAAGCATCTGTTCTGGACCCTGTGCACAGTGTGAATGGTTTGAAAACACTACAAGGAAAAATAAAATATACTTCAGAGTTGAGTTTTCTATAAGTGTATTAAATGTTCATGCGAAAAAAGAAATCAGTCTGTTTCTTTAAAGATTCTCATTCAACATCCCCTGGAGCACAAATAAAATCATGTTATGAGTTGATGTCCATCTTCTTTCTTTTCTGCAATGCCCCATGGCCCAAAATGCAAATTTTGAAATACTGGATCATGCAAGCAACAACTTAATTGAAAAATTTAAAAGAATAAAAAGGAAAAGTAAATTAAAATGTCATCAAAATCATTATATTTTTGGTAAGAGTAATATTTTTTGCACATTTAGAAAGCATGGAAATGTCAGTGTCAGTGGTAAGATAATCCAAACTACTTCTCTACCAAGTACAACCACTGTTGCAATTAAAAATTCTTTTAGACAGTGTGACAGAGACTGTCACCCTGTTTTGTAGTGCTCCAGACTTTTGACATGTTTAACTATTGTCGGGCATAGATTTCGGGCCTTTACAGATCTAGAGCAACCTTCTCACTCCTTGTGTCTCTAGCTGTGCAGCTTGCTTTGATAGTCTCCTTTTTGCCGAGTGCCATCTCATTGTTCTGTAGGTTTGGCTCTATGTCCAAAGCAAGTATTTCTGGTTGCATCTAGACTTACAGATAGAGATAAGCACATGCTACAAGGTCAGTCCCCACCCAGATCACAAAACAGCTGAAGTACAGCATGGCCCATGTAGATTACTTTGGGACAGCACATTACATGTAGATTACTTTGGGAAGTAACGTATGAGGGGTGACTGATGTGTTCCAGGGTTTACCTCACTAGAGTGGTAGATCATATACTTATCTTTTCAGCTTCTCCGATGTTTCAGAATCACCATTTGCAATACCTTTAATTTTCCCTTAATTTTTTCTGCATTTTGGAATATCATCCTTCATTCTGTAAAGCAGACAACTTCCTCTCTTTTAAAAACTATTCTTCAAATTTTGTTCAGTCAGCCTTAGAGTGTTGCTTTTTCTGCCCTTGCTACTTTATTCTTATTATACTCCCAGGATGAGTGCTTGTAGCTTTGTATAAAGGGGTTAAATGCTGTTTCACATGCCAGGTTGCAAGTTCACATGCTTTCTAATCTACTGCTGGCAGTGTTTTCCCATTTGACAGCAGATGTCCTGTCAAAAGTCTGTGACAGCCAATATGCTAAGAAATGTTGCTTCCCAGTAAAACAAAAAGAAAATAACAACCAGTTTTGTCACAGTATTTACTGAGTTCACCAGAGAGGTAACTGGATGGGACTAAAGGACCAGTATATCCAGGAGAGATCAGCTTAGGATGCTTATTTTAATAGATCTTTCTTTTTACCCTTTTTGTTTTAGTTTGCAACCTTATTATGAACTGCATAATATCTGCATAGTATCTGCAACTCCTATTAGCATATAATTGACTAGTTTTTCTCTACTACCTAAGCAGAGTGCCTATAACTCATCATTATAGAGGATAACTGACCTTGGCACTCCACACATGCTGTACAAGAGCATATGCCATAGAAAAAGTAGGAACTCTAAAAAATGACACAGCTGACTTCTTTTCTCTAAGACTCTATTTTAACATCCTTTGTGTATGAAACAAACTGCAAACAGTCCCTCTTTTATCTTGACATGAACAAGAGCTGAAGAATGTTATTGTCTCTGTTGAACTTGTCCTCTGCTGTGCTGTAGAGAGGATATAATACCACTGGATTATATTTTAAAAAAGTTTTCTGCGATATACAAGTTTCCCTTGTACACTGAAAAATTCAAATTAAAGAAGATGCTTCCTTCAACAATCTATTTTTCTTGAATTAATTTGTTCTGCTATGTTTTAGGGTTCTTCTATGCATTTATTACTAATTCCTCTGTAAATGTCACTGACACTCTCTTTTCAGGCTGGTGTAGATACCTAGATTTTCATCACAAATTGAGCACAAGCTAGTATCTATAGCACTGGTAAGTGAACCAGATAAGGAAGACAATGTTAACTAATGGAACCTCAGGTGAAATAGAGACTTTGAGAAATTACTAGTTTAGTAATTAATAAGGCCAATGTTAGCGTTCGAAGAACATATACCCACGCAGAGGCAATTATATGTCGGTGCTTTATTGAAGCACGCGGGGCACCGGGGCTCAGCCCAGATCATGTGCCCACTGGATACACGGACGCCTGTGTTTTTACACCTTCACATTATGCATATTCACGACACATGCTAATTAACGCCTCCCCTTAACTACCAAACACACCGATCTTGGTTGCTATCACGAATCACACTTGTTTGCCCCCCTTTGATTGATTACTTGGACCCAAAGTTATACTTGATTTGATTAGGACAATTCCCAATGATTAACTACACCGCAAGTCACACGCGATTCGTTTAAACAGTTACTCTAATCTAGACTAAGTCACACTCGATTCGGTAGAAACAATGACAAGCTGAGGGCTACAGTAAACTAACGTTCCGTTCTCAAGGCGTGCCTGTCCCAACCACCACTACTTCAGTTAAAGTTTAGAGAATTACTTTAGAAAATCATTTTAACCCTATACTATCACCAAGAGCAAGCTAAACTGTATGGATATAATTTTAATTTGACTACTAATGAACAAAATATTTCATAGAATCATAGCATATACTGAGTTGGAAGGAGCCCATCAAGATTGAGTCCAAATCCTGGCCCTGTGCAGGACACTACTAGAGTCACACCATATGCCTGAGAGTGTTATGCTATATATTGTATTGCTTCATTAGTTATCCTATTTGAACTCCTAACTCAGAGGTTTAAAACAGTTTTATCTCAGAGAGAAAATCCATTAGTTTAACACTGGTTTATTAATATGTGAATGTGCTACTATTGCCAAGGCCAAAAGTAGCAAAGGCACCATCAGTTTTGTTTCTACCCACCCCTCTTTCCCTCTGCACAGCACCATCCCCAAGGATCACCATGTGCCCAGGAGTATTCTCNACTCTGTCAGGCTTGGTGCTGTGACCACTTCCCTGCGAGCCTGTCCAGTGCCCAATCACCCTCTGGGTGAAGAACCTTTCCCTGATATCACACCTAAACCTCCTCTGACTCAGCTTCATGCAGTTTCCTCTAGTCCTGTCAGTCCTGTCACTGGTCATGAGAGTGAAGAAATCAGTACCTGCCCCTTTTTTTCTCCTCATTATGATGTGGAAGACAGCAATGAGGTCTCCCCTCAGTCTCCTCCAGGCTAAAGAGAGCAAGTGACCTCAGAAACTCTTCATATGGCTCTTCCTCAAGGCCCTTCACCAGCTTTTTGCCCTCCTTCGGACACTTTCTAACAGCTTTAGATACTTCTTACTCTGTGGTGCCCAAAACTTCCCCCAGGACTCACGGTGAGGCTGTCCCAGTGCAGAACAGAGGGGAACAATCCCCTCCCTTGCCTGGCTGGTGATGCTGTGCCTGATGCCCCCCAGGACAGGGCGGCCCCTCCTGGCTGCCAGGGCACTGCTGACTCATGTTCAACTTGCCACTGACCAGGATGCCCTGGTACCTTTCCGCAGTGCTTCTTTCCAGCATCTCATTCCCCAGTCTGTCTGTATACCCAGGGTTGCTCCATCCCAGGTGCAGAATCCAGCACCTGCCTTTGTTAAACTTCATACAATTGGTGATTGCTCATCTCTTATTTGTTGAGGTCTCTCTGCCAGTTGAAAATGTTGAAGATGTTGAAAAAAACTGGGCTAAGGATGGAGCCCTACTTCCTAGGATAGCATTTAAAGCCAGCTTCAGATAGGAGAATACCAATGCTGAAATTTATATTCAAAAGATATTTTTGTTTACTAATATTTTGAAGATGAGATTGTACTCATAAATATAGAACAGATAAAATAAATCTTTCCAGAACTAATGTGCTTTAGGGTTGATGAATTGGCAACAATTAATACCAAACACACTCTAATAAAATGTTCATGAATTTTATTATTTGCCATTCTTATCAACTAATTAAAAATGTCTTCAGGGTTGGATGTATAATAAATGGGTTGGAAAAAAAAGAGAGAATGGATATAAACACATTTTCTCCCCTTGAATATTACAATGACTGTTGACTCATGGCACATTAATTCATGCTATAGAAAAGAGCAGTGAGATTATAAAAAGGGCTATACATAATAGTGTGAACTCTGGGTATATTAGGCACTCTAGCTGTAAGTTAAATTTATATGTTGAGATGTAATTACTGTGCTGAATTATACTTCTAAAGTGGAGGCCATGCGAAACTACTTGGTGTCACTAGTTAGCATTAAAAAGTAAGAGCTTATTCTGCTTCCTCTCAGCAAACCTGAGAGACTAAAACCCATTCTCTTTCCCACTTTTGTGTAAGACTAATGAGCTAAAAGATTTCCTATCCAGCGAGCTCTGATCATGTCTTTGGGTACTACTTTCTATGGAGGCCCTTGCCAAGTAAAAGAACTATTTTCAGGGCAAGCTTTCCAGTGACTTTTAGAGTAAACTAATAGAAAAGCGCAAGACAGAACAGAAGAATAAGATCTGAATGAGTCACAACACATGTTACTTCATCTTATCACTGAGTCAAGGTATGCACATATTCATAGAATAGAATCTATCATAGAATGGCCTGGGTTGCAATGGACATTAAAAACCATCTAGTTCCAAATCAAACCCCCTGCCACGGCCAAGGGCATGGCACTTTTCACTATACCAGGTTGCTCAAAACTCCATCAAATAGAGCCTTGGACACTTCCAGAGAGGGGGTATCCACAACTTTACTGGGCTACCTGTTCCAGTGCCTCACCACTCTCAGAGTAAAGAATTTCTTCCTAATATATAATCCGAACTTACTTTCTTTAAGTTTGAATTCATTCCTCGTTCTGTCACTACATGCTCTTGTAAATAGTCTCTCTCCATCTTTCTTTTGGGCTCCCTCTCGGTACTGGAAATCTGCAATTAGCTTACTCAAAAACCATTTCTTTTCCAGGTAGAATAAACTCAGTTCTCTCAGCCTTTCCTCACAGGAGAGGTGCTCCATCCTTCTAATCAACTTGGCGGCCTCCTCTGGACTTGCTCCAACAGGTCCATGTCCTTCCTGTGCTGGGACCCCAGAGCTGGGCACAGCACTCCAGCTGGGGTCTCACCAGAGCAGAGCAGAGCAGAGGGGCAGAATTCCCTCCCTCCCCTGCTGCCCACGCTGCTCTGGATGCAGCCCAGGACACGTTTGGCTTTCTGGGTTGTGAGTGCACGTGGCTGGGTCATGTCCAGCCTCTCACCCACCAGCATCCCCAAATCCTTCTTGGCAGGGCTGCTCTTGATCCATTCATCCCCCAGCCTGTGTTGATACTGGGGGTTGCCCAAATATTCTCCTGATATTTTTTCCATTTCTGAAAGGAACCACTCATGTGGACTTTAGAATCTGAACCTAGGTAAGGAATGAGGATTCAGTACATCTATTGAGTTATACCAGCCTATGCATGTCAGGGATATTAGTAAAGTACTTGTGAGGAGTGAGGCTTATACTAGCAAATTGCTTGTTTGTAGGGAATTATTATCCAAAAAATTTGCAACTATCTTGCTTATTTGTGAAAAAATATCTTTTTGTTTTTCTTAGTTGAAATATTTGTGAAAAATGGTGGTTAATGATGAAATATAAGATTAATTTTATATGACAATGTGTATTGAAGTAATTTTTAAAAATGTGTTCTGAAACAGAAAAGAATATTTTCATGCAGAAACTAATAAGATTGAGATACTTAGAAAATGTGTATATGGATTAGATTTAAAGTTCATTTTGTAGAGACTCTCTCAAAAATACTTCCAAAGTTACGTTTCTCCTTTGGCTCACTTCCAAAGAAGTGTAGGGCATGCTTTCATTCAAAAAAACCCCCAAAACGTTATATTCACTTTTCAGTGAATGATTAAAGAAACTTGAGGCATTTTGTAATAACTTTAGTGAAACTTGTGAGAAACAAACTGAGCAGTAACCACTGTTAGTAGACACTAATTTTGTCTCCATTTTATAAAGAGCATGGTAAATATCACAAACTCCTGTTTCCAGAAGGTCATAGAGGCTTGCCTTTTACCCTTGTGTTAGGGAAAACAAGTTTCAAGTAGATCTCCAGTGTAATTGTTGCAGCCCATTTTATCTGTCCTATTTATTCTCCAAATGTGGGAGGAATGGGAGAGAAGAATACATACAAGAGGCATAGTAAATTAGGGATTAATACCCATAATCTCACCCCCCCAAAAAAAGTGTGATGTCATGTCCCTAAATTTTTGGGCTGAATTAGGTTATCATACTTCTTATACTTGCCTTCCTAATGAGAACAGGCAGAGGATGTAATTAAGTTCTAAGGACAATAACTGGTAAATATAAAAATAGAGGCAATTCAAAAGATACACTGAACCGGTTTAACGTATGCATTTTGATGAAAAACCTTGGATGATAAGGATTTTGAGATTAATCTTTGATTCTATTTTTTAATAATAATAAAAATTCTTTCACCTTAACTAGTCCAGTGGTTACAAAAAGAATGTGAGTATGAAAAGGATTATAAGGTCAAAATACCCCTCTGGAGATATTACCATATTGCTGAATGGGCCATTAATAAAAAAAAAAAAAAAAAGGGCATAAAAGGGGAAATGAATCAGAACTTAAAAGTAAAGTCTGTAAGCTTGTTTCATTTCTTGGATTTTTAACTCAGAAAGAAATTAATTATCTTCAAACAGTGGGAAAGGCATTAAACAAGTTAAAAAATTTCAAGGATAAGGAGCTGTATTAGCATACAGGGAGAATATCAACTTTATATCACGTTAACATAAAAAAAATAGGGAGGGGGCAGGAATTAACATGATTGAATACTAAGGGTGTCTGTTGAATGCTGGATGAGTAGCACAGTGTGAACCATTAGAAAGTCTGCCCTTAGTAAGCTACCGTGCAGAAATGCTCAAGAGAGAAAAGTTCACTGGAATAGAAATGAACACATGCTGAAAGATGGTAACTGGCACTGATGGCCACTGTATCCTTATACTGTGTGGTACTGCTTTCAGTCTTGTAATTACATTTACATTCTTAAATATTCTCTTCACCCTGGGGAAAACAATATTTCAAACCCCTGTAGCTTTGCTTCAGAAAGGACTGTGGCATAAATCCTGATAAAACCTACACAACTATAAATATATAAGGTAGATCCTGTGTGTCAGGGCTCTCAATTGTTCATTGTTGGACTACAATATGAAACATGTCATTTATTAGATAAACTGGTAGGGCAAACTTGAGGGATACAAGAAATTAAACAGATCAGAATGAGAATCAGCAAAGCTCCCAACATTTACCTAACACAACATTTCAAGTTCCAGCTTACACTTTCAAACTATTCCGTTACAACAATATATATAAAATGTTTGACAGTAAAGGCATGATCATTCCACAGCATGTTATGGAACAGACCAGTTGTTGGGTTTTCTGTACTGCCATCATCAACATATGTTCTTAGCATTACTGGCAAGCTTAGAGGATGTGATAGATTCCAAGCTTTTTTTAAAGCTGTCTCTATGCTGTCTACAGTCTGACCCCAAAAGGCTGAACATGTAGCCAAATATAATTGTGTCTACTATATTTATTAATAAGAAAATTGGAAAGAGGTTTTCATTATGTAGCTTATATCATGACAGCTGTTTTCAGTGATGAGTAAAAAGTTTTTTCTCCCCTTTAACATTTCTTGCTTTGGCTTCTTCATCTTAATGACTCATCCATTCCATAATTCCCTGGAACAGTGAAACAAGTTAGTTAGATTCCCACATTTGCCACCTACTAGGTCAGGAATAAATAAAATCCTCCACTCACCTAAAAATCTTTTGATGAGCCACTTGATTGATTTGAAGGTACTGAACAACACAGAACAAAACATAAAAGAGACTCCTTCGTGAAATACTCTTCACAGGAACATCTCTGATAATAAAATACCCTTTCTTCAAATTAATATCAAGCATGACTTTGACAGAAAATGAACTAGATATCACTTTGTGTATTTCACTTGAAATGCATCTAGAAGATGGAGCTAAAACCACAACTAAAACATCCAATCAGTAACACTCTGCCAATCCCTGCAGAAGCTCCTACCGTGGTACTGTTTCTTCTATAGGTAGAAAAGGACTGTAGACAAACTTTTGGCTATTCTTAATCCCAGGAAGTGAATTTTTTCTACTGTGTATAGTCCAGTCACTGGCACAGATGTTTGTTCTAGACTGTGATCAAGTTAGAGAAATCTGATTACTTCTGTAACCTTCATACATGACTTTATATCCTTATAGATGCCTATGCTACTGAAAGGTCATCATTGTGGAATTCTACAACTCCTTGGTCCTCTTTCTATGCAATGTTTGAGTAAGAAAGGCTGCTTTTTTTAGCAGCCAGTTTCTTCAGTGTGCTTCTGAGAAAAACTGACATTGGTTTTCAAGTCCATATCATAATGAAAAGTGTCTTCATGCTGTTTATTTTAAGATCTAGAAATAAATTCCTTTTCTGTGTTGGAACAACCACAAAATAATGTTAATTAACAAATGGCAATGTTAAAGATTGCAATGTTGATCACTGTATATTGAGTGCATCACTTGAGCACTTGTTAGTATCAGTGATGATCATATGTGAAAAGGGACAAGAAACTATCTAATTTAACGGTTCTGCAAGAAAATAATTTTTAAGTAGAACAAGACAAATAAGCACTAGAGAGAGGTTTTTTGTTGTTTTTAAGCATTTACAAAAATAACTTTTAACTAGAAGAAAATTCACAAATATCTGCTGAACAAGATGAGATGAGAAATTATGAATGCTGTAAATTGGACATTCTGAATGCAACTAATTTAATGAGACCATTAGTGAAACTCCAGTTGGATGCAGCATTATTTTATTGTTCTTTCATAAATATGGTTGATTTAAAAATCCTTTTTCTCAGAGACTGGATAGAAATGTAAATTAGAGCACTAGTACTCTGCTACAACTGGTTTTGTTAATAATAATACATATTTACATAAGATATTAAAATATTATGTAGACTGACATATACTTTTATTATTAAATACATGACTCAAAAGCCAGTTAATGTAATATCCGATAACATAATATCCAATGTAGTACCTGTACATGAATTTGAAAGCCAATATTAGGTAATGATTGTTCTTACTAACTGTTGAGGAGGATTTTAGTCTGATAGGAAAGTCTCACAGATATGCAGGAAGATCTCTGAATGTGGAAACTGAGAATGACATAGAGATGAAAACAAGCTTTGATATGGAGTTTTGATAAACCAGAGATCTTGAGTAAACTGAAGGGACAAAGGTTGAAAATAGGTTGAAAGGAGGTTTTGTGACTAGAAACAAGGGTCTATTTGACTACAAACAGAAGGCATGTCTCCTATCAAGTAAATAAATTTCAAGAAGAGCATAAATAAATAAAGAACATGGTTTTTACCAAATTGAAAGATACCATGGGTAAACAAGATATAGTATAGCAAACAGAACAAAAAATCCAGGAATTTACCACTTCAAGAAAACTGAAAATTAACTTCAAGCTTAATTTGTAACCTACCTTCATGACTAGATAATAATGAGTATTGTATGATAATTATAGTAGTTATAAGTAAGTGTATAGATACTGTGTGTAGTGCTAATTTGATTATCATGTATTAAGTTACTCAGCAAAATGAAAAGTATATAATGTCTTGTAATTTGAACAGAAATCGACTTCAGGAATCAAGCTAAGGCTTCAGGCTTGAGGCCAAGCCTACATGCTGTAGCTGAGCAGCTGTAAGGCAAAGCTCTGTATGCCCTTACCCTGGCCTGCTGTCGCTTTGACTATGCAATAAAACAGCATTTTTAAGAGCTGCCTGAAGTCCAGAACATCCTTCTTTAACTAACTTTCTCCTATAACTAACTTCACCAGATGGAAGCACTGTCTACATATATGTACATTTAAAACTAGTCTTTAACTGTATTTTGATTGAACTTTTACTGACCAGGGGAAAATTGCATCACTGGATGCCTCACTTTCATCAATGTATTAAATCAAACCATTGTTGTCTCTACATTTCTATCACTTGCAGTATCACACAATATGATAGAATATCAATATCACTAGAATATCAACTCTGGACTTCACAGTAACAAGGTTGTTTAGCAGCAGAAAAGCAGCGTTTGAAAGTCAGGGACATATTTCGATTCTCACTGGCTTAAAGCATTTCCTCTTAAACTTACATAATTTTAACAATTTAAACAAAAGTTGTTTTATTTTGTTTTTAAGTGGTAAAAGGAGTGAAGAAATATTTCTCTCTACCTAACATGCATTTGCACACCCCTACTACTTCACTGAAGCAATTCCAGGCATTCCTGATCTGCTGCCAATAGAAACTATAAGGCAATTCTTCAGTCTTGTGGAATTCTCTGAAATTGCTTTTTAACAGCCTAAATAGACTATGAAATTTACTGAAAAAAATTCTATCGAATTTTAAAGTATGACTGAGCTGGTCTAAAAATCTGCCTACACACAAATTATTTTTTTTCCTTTTAACCATTCTTTTGACAAAACAAACAAGAAATAATCTTTTTCCTGTATTTTGTTGGATTGGTTGTCCTTACCTCGGGCACAGTATTTTCCTCAATTTGTGGCATGCCTATTATCTTATTAGGCTAATCAGACAATGTAAAATTATTCTTTTAGATCTAACACAGATGCCTGCTTCCCTCAAAATTAGAAGTGCTCATATATTGGACTTTTTACTAGTTGATACAATTTATTATTAGCCAATCAATTTTTCTTTCAATTTTTCAAGATTTGTCTAGAAGATTTTTAATATTGGGGAGAGGGATGAATTCTCAGTTTTCATCTGTTTTATTTTGTGGGAGTTATCATTGGAGGATTAATAACCAAGTGGAGAACTAGGAATTTGCAGGATTTGAATCTTCAGCTTTTTCACTGCGAATAGTCTTTTGGAGTCCAGCACTAGTTCATGATGTATAAATTTTAGTGTCGACGTCAGTACTGGAGCTAGGGTTATGGCTCCATGCACTAGTTACAGCATTGAGAATTAGAATGCAGAATAATAATGCATATTCATTCCCTCGAAATATTTGTTCACATAAATGTTTTTGCTACAGCTGTCACTGGGATATAAAGTATCATATAACATGGGCTAAAAACACGAAGTGGTTAATGTTGATCTGACAATACATACTAAAGAACCAACCTTACAGTTCTCTAAAAAGGTGTGACATTGAATAACACTCATGACAGCAGCACTTAAAAATAAGACAAAAATATTCAACAAGTTTACAAAAAACCCCCAAAATACAATTATCAATAAAATGCACATGTAATGCTGAGTGTTTGAGGGAGGTTTCTCATAGAAAAGTTTTCTGAAGTTACAACCCAAATAATGAAAAGATCATTTTTTGGTTCTTTTTAAGGGCTAAAGAAAATAATTCTACACTTTCAGAAATGTTCTTTCAAACTCAAAAACCTGGCAAAACTCTACATGTTCAACAGTCTCTCCTTACAGCAAAACAAAGCTTTCTGACACACACTATAGTCAAATAAAAGGTTTTTTAATCTCTGCCAGTTTCTCAAAGGAAAAGACAGTTTCAGCAGTGACTGCTCAAGCTCATTTTTGAAGAAACTTTAGTTTTAGGAAAAAAAAAAAAAGAAAACCAAAAAGCTCTACAGAAGCTCTATAGATTTTCTAGAAGGAAAACATCCCTGATAATTCAGACCTAATACAGCTGGAATATAGATGACACTAAGATTGTTAGATAGGTACACAAAAATTTGTCTCCTTGATAAAACTGGCAACACAAACCAACAAAAATTTGGCCCTCTTGACAAGTTCTTACTGTACCTATGACATATATGAGCACCAGGAGGTAATGCTGTGTAAAGTCATAGGTTTAGTCAAGCATCCTGTCACTGATACAACCAAAAGTGGATGTTCAGATGAGGGTATCTAGAACGGAGGAAGGATGTGCAAAGCATCCTCAAGGTTCTCTTCTAGCTACCAGTTGTTTGAACTTCAGGAAACATGTGCGGTTTGGGCACACTTTGGGTTCAGAAAACCTCAATCATTCCCTTCTCTATGGACATGTCTAATCAGTGTGCCTTCTGCAATCCACAGCAGGCACGTGCAATGTGGTCTTCTGAGGCAAGAACGTAGTGCAAAACTGGTGTCACATAATCTAGTAGTGAGCAATATTGCCTTCAGGCCATGATGAATAAGATAATGAATTCATATGATGGTTCTCATCAAATCAGTGCCCACTACCAAAGATCAGCACACTACTGCAGTGTTATTACTTTTTTTGATTCATTGTGATCATAATTTGAAAAAGTAAAGCATTTCCATTGTAATAATTTAAGGCTGTAAACAAGCATTTAGGTGAATGTAGAATACTGCACTTACAAAAGCTTATGTTTATACTTATTAATGGTATCTTCTATTCAGGTCATGTGAAAAGTTCGAGGGTCCCTAATTTTTTTCACAGTAAGCAGTAAAAGTTTTTTTTAACAATTTTCTTTTCTCCTATCATTTCCATTAGGTATTTTGCCATTAACTTCAGTTTACTTTAATCAGTCTTTAAGCTAAATTGAAGCAAAAATTTGCCTTTAATGTGCAATACCAGAAAGTCTGTAACATCACATTTGTCTTTATGGGCAAAAACCCCTTTCTCCTTTTCAGTTTAATTTTCTGTGTAAAGTCCAAGTTAAATCTCTTTTGGGTTCTAATTTTTCTACACTGCCTAATCTTTAATACACAGAATATACATGTAAACCAATTTTAGTTCCAACCTTATTCTTTTCTCACTTTTATGGAAGAGACTTAGAGACACAAAATCCTTCCTTGACGATTCCCTGCCCTGCCACGCCCCCCCGGTTGGGCACAGGTCCCGTGCCCTGTGTTATGCAAAGAACCAGCAGTCCAAGGCCTCAAGCCTGGGGCTCCGAGCATCCCGAGCTCCGTGTGCAGCTCCCGCTGCAGCTGCCTGGGTAACGGGTAATTCCGGCAGGGGAAGATCGCGACCACCAACTCAAGAAACCCACCCACTCAAAAGATGCGTAAGACTGAGCATGGAACTAATTAGCATGAGAAGTGAGAGGATCATTCAACCAGTAGAAGATAGAACACTAATTAATAAGAAAACTAGATAACTTTGTAGATAACGAGCCGTGATTTCTTTGTTTGCTAAAATGTATGGAGTGCAAAGTTTTGAGAATCAGCATGCTAGCTTTGTGGATTTACCCCCTAATACCCATTTTTGGACAAATATAAAATAAACAAATACCAGGGCTCTGTGTGAGATTGGCTTATTGCACATTGGGTGATGAATCCCTCTTTTAGGGACAACACACTTAGCTGATACACTTCTAGGAAAGTTGGTAAATTATACTTAAACCAGATATGATTCTTCCATTAGTTAACTTGACACCTGACATCATAAATTACCTTATGAAGAAGTCAGAGTAGATTCACCATGTCAATTTATTTCTACCATCAGACTTCAAATTTTTTTAATGTTCCAAAAATGCTGTCATAGCTCCTTCCCAGATACACTGCTCAGTTGGTATAAAAAAATCTACAGTATGTATGTAAATGTCTTGCTAAGTGTAATCTTTCTCTTTGATTTTTGAAGAAAGGCTGTACCTTTCATCAGGGAAGATTTTAAGATCTCAATAAGGCACACAAATATGAGAAATCTCAGTATGTGAGAAGTCTGAGCAAGGCACATACACAATAATTCTGAACAATGCACCTAAATGCTAAATGAAGGGCAGCATTTAAGACAAAGTAACATTGACTAGCTTTGACAGCTTCCCACTATGGAATACTAACTTGCATCTGTAGGAGTAGTGTATATGATTGAAAGATCACATACATTGCTAAAAAACTGAATCACTGGGGAAAGCTGGTGAATCATAAGGCAAAGAAACTAACTCAGTTTTAGTGTTGTAACCTCATGGTGTTGATGAGACCTAGAAATGTACAAAAGAGGCAAGGGTGAATATGAATGGAATAATTCTACCTCTAAACAGGGTTGGAGAGTACAGTATTAGGATAGACATCTGAAAAATATAAGGAGGGAAACTACTGGCTGGATATTCATTTTTCAGAAAAGAGTTTCAGAACCTACTTTAAATTTCAAGCTGAAAATGAGCGAAGGACTATGCTGCTATAAAAATCAATATGCTACTATAACAGATAACAAGATTTTGAAGAAATCCTTACATTCTATTTAGCATTAGGAAGGTCTTATTTGAAGTATTTTGGTTAGAAGATTTACTTTCTAGTGGTAAAGACAGGAATGGGTTGGAATAGACTGCAAAGAAAGGTTAGAAAGAAAGACTCTCCAGTGGTGGAAGTTTTTAAGTATAAGTCAGATAAACCTGGATCAAGAATATGTACAGGGCAAGGATATGTACACCTGATCCTGCCCTGAAGTAGTAGATGAATTGGACAAATTTGCCTAGTATATTCCCAGCCCTATTTTGTATGAATACTATGAACTTCGCAATTATGTGAATAAAACAGTCCTGACAGGATGTTGAAATATAGGAGAAAGCATAGAAAAGCTGAAAAATTTATGCTCACAAAGACATGTTTTAGTAAGATATTTAAAAGAGTTTAGGCTTCTTTTCCAAAGAAGTTGAAAAGTATCTTGATTATTTCATTGAAGTCAAAAAGCACTTGTAGAGGAAATGCTAATTCTGAAACCATCCCTAGTTGGTAAACATAACAAAAATATCCCTGTTTAGAAACTAGACTGGAAATAATGCCAGGGTGTTAACCACTGTGACAAACTAGTGAAAGACCACAGCAGGACTTGAGGAAGAGACCTTTCTGAAAGATGCATTTTGGGAGAAGTTTACTTCAGCAAAGACACAATATGTAAGTATGGGAAATGTAGTGGTATGTTGGCATGGAAGGTAAGATTAGATTTAATAATTTTAATAGTCCTTTCCAAATTTCTATGGTAATTAACCTAATCCTTCTCTGAAATGCCTTGGTGTATTCAAAGCTTGATTTGTGATTTTCTGAAAAGTCTTTAAGACTATAGCAATATCAACAGCATCTCAAACACTGGATTTTTGCTAGGAACAGAAGAAAAAATAAAGGATGAAAAGTCCTTCTGCCAGAAATATAGTTTGATAGTTTCTATCTTGTAAATGGAACATGTCAATCCTAATTCATAGAGCATAAAATAACTGTTTTCTGTGTAGTTTTGTTTTGCGAAGAAACAAAAAATCCTTGCTTGCAAGGCAAAGTATGTAACCTGCCTTGAAATTGTCAATATTTAACAGATTCTATTTGAACTTCTATTCTTTTGGCTGAGCATGGGAATTATATGGAAGATGAAACTGAATTCAAATGGGTAAAAAAATTAGGAAATCACCTGTTACTGACATTGGTTTCACTAGCATTCCAAATTTTCTGTGTTTCCCAGGATCAGGTTCCTACACTTTATGTTCATCTTCCTGGAAATATCTCTGTAAGTCTAATTAGTCTTTCACTTGGAAATGACAGCAGGGGATCTATTCTTTCTGAAAAACAGAAAATAAGCTTGCATCTGTTTTCTCTCCAAGCCAGCAGAGCTCTCTGCTTAACAGAAATAAAAACAAGTGATGAATGTCTTGCTCTCAAAAAAGAAAAAAACCCCAAAACCTCTCAAAAACAACCAACAATCAAACCCACAAAATAAAAAACAACAACATATCAAAGCTAAACCTATATGCAATTTTTTACATTTTCTGCATTTTAGGCATAGTTACATTTTTTTCTTTCCCATTTGTCCATGAGGGTGGAACTATAAGCTCACTCTTTCAGAGAAAGATGATTTTTAAATGAAAGTTTGTCACAAAACCTCCTCATGAATATATTTATTAAGTCAATATTCCTATACACTCTCAAACCTTCAAAAAATTTTGAATACTGTTGATTAAGAATTCAGTGGTCACTTATGGAAAGAATGTAATTGTGATTCAAACTCTGTTAGGTAATGCAAGAGAAATAGAAACACTGGACAGAGGAGGAACGGTCCTTATGAACTGAAAAAAAATACAAACACATGCAACATTCTGTAGAAAAGGGATGGTGTGAATGTTTATGGTATATAATGACACCTGCTGCCACTGCCATGAACGACTCAACCCCAAAAATTAGATTAATAGGTTTATTACAATAAGCAGCTGCCCGCGGTGCCCAGGATGAACCTGAGTCCCACATGGCTGGTCAAAACCCGAACAAAGGAACGCACCTGCCTCTACCTCCCACAGCCCTGCACCGCACCACCACCAAAAACCCCCCCAACCCCCTCAGGGCCCCCCTTTATACCCTCGAAGGGGATCAGGAATGCACCAATCCCTGCACTCGCTTTGGGGGCTCCCCATTGGTCCGTTTCTCGGCCCCTGATTGGTCCATAACGAGAGTCCTTCCCCACCAATCACCTTCAGGCCGGGTGTCCCCTCTAGGTGTCCTCGGTACGCTGGCACCGGGCGGGCAGCTCTGGAAGCCTCCATTGCTGAGCCTCGAGGTCCAGTCACTCCGTCACCCAAGCGATGGGCTCCCAATCTACCCCCTCCCGTGCACCATCCCAAACCCCAATAACTTTGGATCACAGCAACTGGTTTGTAATATTAAATCGTCCATAACACCACTGCATACAGAAAACTGATATCTAAAAAACTGGGCAGAATCTCAAGGAAATAATGAGATACTTTTTGACTTTATAAAGTTTTATATAAATAGAAGCCCATTACTTCCTTCACAGGTCACAAATTTAGGTCTCAGCCCTAATTAATCTGCACTGAGTTTATCATTCTTTACTGTGAATTATTTTTTGTTCCAATTACAATTTTGCTGTTTCTATAGCTCAGTAGAAAAATCTTACTTTATCAATTTACCACGATAGATTATTTACACTGCCATTCCTTTAAAAACATGTCAAACAAGCCCAGTGAAATTCCATACGCATATTTGATCCCTATGTCTCTCTCCATTAACAGGAAGCAACTGCTTCTGCTAATTTAGAAGCAACAGAACCACAGCAAACCCAGAATAAATATTTCAATTTGTCTATAGAGCTTGTTCATCTTCTTAAAGCAAGAAAAGCATCCAAGGTTGTTGCTGCCCAGCCGAGCCGAGCCCTACAACAGAAGAATGTTCGGAGGCAATGAGCATGGGGGATGAGCTGTGAAGCTCTGGGAACAATGCAGGCTGTGATTGCCCACAGCTGCTGCAAGGCCGCTGATTGCACCTCAGTGCAAAGGGCACCCGAGGGCGGCCTTTGTTTTCACTAAACAGCCAATGCATCAGAAGATGGACTATCAGGAGGTGCAAATGTCTCTCCCTGAGTTCATTAGGGAGTATGGATATTTCAGGGAGTTAAGCACACATGGGGGGAGGAAGAGGAGGAATATGTGCCTCCACTTAATGTGGAATGTAAAGACCTAACAACTAGCAAAAGTATTTAGAATCATAGAATGGTTTGGGTTGGATTATTAAGCATTTTCAAGTTCCAACCCCCCTGCCACGGCCAGGGACACCTTCCACTAGATCAGGTTACTCAGAGCCCCATGTGGCCTTGAACACTTTCAGAGATGAGCCATTCACGACTGGGAAACCTTTTCCAATGTGATAGGGAAGACGGGTGCTAATGTCTTTACAAACAATTTGGTGGGTGAAGGTACGGGTGTTATAGTCTTTGAAATGGGTCTTAAGGTCTCCACTAACTTCAAGCAGAAGGTTTGTCACAGAGCCCAGACAGCTTGGCCCCTAAAGCAGCCAAGTCAGTCTGCACACACCTGAGTTTCTGAACCCAGGGGTAAAATAACAGGTTCAATAGGGGATTTGAGGTAGGCAGTGAGGGAAGGCTGTACCTTCCTAGTGCCTCAGCCAATGGGGAAAGGAGGAGGGAAACATGTGGCCAGGAGTTTAGCATAAAAGGAGGCTGCGCCCTCCAAAGCCTCAGGAGAGAAAGTTCTGGAGGTGTGTGTCCCAAAGGATTCTCCTTTTATTTGAATAAGGTTGCCAGACTCTTCTGCCTCCTTTATGGACACTGTCTTTTCATAGTGTGATATTCTTCAGAAATGTTTATCTAGGAGAGAGCAACAAGCTTGAACTTGCTTCAGTGCACGTATTCCTTTCTGGCAACCTCCAGCTCCTGATAAAGACTGGTAACTGGACTCTGGTCGACAGTGTGACTGAGCTGTGTATTGAGATCACTGTATATTTTGCTAAGTGTAACTTACATTTCTAGTTGTGTGCTTTGTATCACTCTTCTGAATCAGAGATACCATGATGTATTAATTCTCTTGAAATAAGTAAATTTGATATTAAACATGAGTCTGAGAGTTTTGGCTTTGCCAAGAACAGCTCTTGGTGTTTCAGGATGTGAGATGCTGTGTGGTGTTGTGACTCTGGGACTGCTTATTTTAATTTGTAGCTGCATACTTACTTCTCTTTCTCTATACATAAGAGACAATAGCTTTATGGATACGAGGTGCTAAAGAAAATATAAAATTCAGTGTTTCTTGGGATGGGTGGGTAGGGTGGAGCTGCAGCCTCGGGAGCGAGGGAGGGAGTGCCAGCTCGGAAAGGTTGGGAGTAAGCAGGGCAGCAAGAGAAGAGGAGAGGGAAGGACGTGGTTCCTACCACTGAGCCAGCCCGGGCTGCAGCCAGAAGCAGTGTGCTCACAGACAGGGCAAAACCATAGGTTTTGGTTCATAGTAGTGATACTTAATGTTGCGCAGGGATTGGCCATCAGTGGTAAGTGTGCTCATTGTGCTGGAATTCTGTAAGGCTTAGCTCGAAAGTCCAAAAGTGGCTTCATGTGTTGCTCCCATCACATTAATCTCTTAACTTTTTAACTATATATATGTATATATTCATTTGCAAGGATGTTTTACATGTTCGGACCGGGATAGCCTGCCGACAGCTGTACTTGTCCTGGTCCTTCAGTGTACGTCATACCGTCAGCTGGGAACTGCTACACAGCCTCACTCTGTAGCAGGACTGAGCCCTGAACCCTGCTCCTTGGGCTAGCTGATCTGTGGATGAGAGCACTAACAGCAGCTGCAAAAAGCTTTGCCAGACATGGCAAAGATGTGAAAGGATCCATAACACTTTGAATATGCATGAATAGAGCTCCAAGTGATGGTCTTACAAAGTTGGTAATTGTTATGTTTATTTGAACTCTTAAGTAGGAGAATACTCGGTCGGTGGCAGTTGGCTTTTTTTATCCTTTTCCTCTTCTATTAACTTTTTTTTCTGTAAGCATTATGAAATCTCTTTGGAAAGGGAATAGATGGTCATACCCTAAAATATTTGTGATTGGCCTTATCTTTTTCCATGGCAAAGAAAAAAAACCTGCAATGAGGGAATGGAATATCTGGCTGGATTATTAAGTCTTAGGGGGGAAAAAGTTAAGAGCATTTCACTAATTTAGGTGACCCATATTGTTTTACCTGGATGGAAGAGTGTGTGTCATCAGGCTCCGAATTTCCCTCTTTGCTGAGGTTAGCTCTCACAGTGAACTAAGAATGAAGGGGTTGTACAGGTAACAGGAGAACATGAAGTGGGTACTGAGGAGCTTGGTTGGGCTTATAAACACGATTCTGTTTTCCAGCCATTTTCTAAAAATACCAGGTCTGCCTTCCTAAGATGCCTGAAGGACAGGGGAAGCCAGAGAGGAGACACCATAACATGCTACAAATCTGAGGTAAATTTCTGGGAAGGCCCCAGGCTCTGACATCTTGCAGACAGGTAATTGATTAGCCCTCTGCAGCTTGGGTAATCCTGTCTGCTGCAGCCTTGTGTTTTTTGCCTGGGACACAGAATGGCTCCTTCCAGGTGGGAGCCCCTGTGGCACTGCCACTTCACGGGAGCGCCTGGGCAAGCAGTTTTCAGTATCGTTCCTGGGTTCAGATGGACAGCAAGAAGGGGCATTTGGTGCCTCTGTTTTTCCTGTCACATCCACTGTTTGGCCTTTGACCCTAAGTGTGCCTGTCTGAGGGATAGGACCTTCTCACAGATTGAGGAATCCCAGGTCAGCCAAAGCCTGGGATGGAGACAGTTTCTCCAGGTGGCACCATGAACCAGCCCCCCCAGCGGTGACAGGGACAGCATCACTCTCCCTGCCCTCCGTATCCCCCAGCCCCAAGGAGGTGGCAGGTGAATGGGAGGATGTGGTTTTAAGTTTATTTCTCTTGCATATTGCATTTAAGGTTACCCTTATGTAACATGAGAAATATGTAAACAGCGTAGCAGAACTGCATGGGTTCATGAAAGAACGGTTCAAATGCTGTGAAACTGCATGTTGTGGTTTAATTACTGTTACAGAGGTACTGAAAAAGGTGCTATATTTTTATGTATTGTACTTACAGTTATCCCATCCATATACTTAAATTACATTTTTAATATTTTACTGGAAATCAATAATTTGAGTTGAATTTTAATTTTCAGTAGTGAAAAGAAATATTTGTATAATTCCACAGTGACCTGCTCTTTGAAATATACTAAATATTGCATGAATTGTGTAGGCTGTATGTCATTCCACTTCTAAAATGAAAATTCAAGTAGTACAAGTTTAACAACTTGTAAGTGGCCCTTCTTAAGAATTATCACCTACTTTGTTTGGATTACATCCAAGAAATAGAAATTCTAGATAAGTAATTTTCAATGAATACTGGTTGTTTCAGAGCCTGGTGGTAATTTTTTTTCCTCTAGCAGGTAGTAGTAAAGTTTCTAATTGTTTTTATTTAATTCTTTCTTTTTTTGACTCATTCAGGTGACACTTCTTGATGTGCCTATGTTTGTTTTGCCCTTGCTTATCCATCGATACTTTCCTGCTGCTGCTGACTCAGAGGTACAAGAGTAGATTTGATTGATCTTCATCAGGTATTAAATACTACAAGTCAGCAATTTCTGCATAAGAGAGTGGGGAAGAAAATCCTACCTACTACATGAGCTGTTAAAAGTAGAATGCTGTTGCTGGAAAGGCTATGTTAGGCTATGTTTTAATGTAATGATGAAGACCAGAGTCAAGGTTAGCTCTGAAATGTGGGAGGAGAGTGACATAAACAAGGGAACTTATGGATTGGCATGACACTGTCATTAATTTTTGAGAAAAGTAGGACTCATTTTAATGGAGTAATTAGCCCTTCTGTGTAGGCCTGGCAAAATATCAAGATACTCGGTGTTAGCAGGTTTTTCAGACCTTGCATTCCTCTTTTATTTCAGCCTGGGAAAATCTGTACCTGTCCACAGTTTAAGCTTAGTTATAGTTATTTGGGTAACTTCCAAAGGATAAATCTTGCTTGTCACCTAGAAACACCTAGGCATTTCTCTAGAAACCTGAACACAAGATAGCAGAGTGAAGAAGTAATTCTGCAAGAGGAAAGCATCAGCATGGAGAAGCACTGCCAGTGGTTCAGACAACTTTGCTTCCAGTAGGCTGGGGGGGTACCTGTGGGGCTGGTATGCATCTGGAGCTGAAGGCAGAGACAGAGCATAAAAAGGAGCGGATCAAGGGCACGCTTACCTTGTTACAGTTCCTGCATATCTTGCCAAAGGAGCTGGGTCTGGGAATATGGTCCAGATAGATGCATCCAGGCAACTGTTCCAGCATAAGATTTCCATCTGGGACCTCTCAGAGCCTGGATGGAAGCTTTTATCTCTAAGGCAGCAAGGAAACCACAGAAATGTCCCTTTTGACTTGCTGCAGTGATAATGAATTGTCCATACTAAGCCCTTAATATTTTGCCATTTCAGTTTTTTCCCCAAAGTCCACTCACCTGCATTTTTTTACAGGACCAGCTCAGAGCTGTAGGGAATGATAATCCAATGAGGGATTTTCTGAACAGATGATAATGATGAGCTGTGAAAGTATCAGGAACCCATGAGATGCCCATTACCTACACACTGTGAAGTAGGTCAGTCTTAGTGCCTACAAGAGGGTTTCTTTTACCTGCCAAATGGGAACTGGAGGCCTGATCATACCATGAATTATGCTAAAAAGTGGAAGAAGACTTGCAGAATAAAAAAGAAAGGCTTAAGGCTCAGACATGCAGGCTGTCACAAGTCAGCAAGTAAGGTAACTCAAATCTACAAATGCACTTTGATGAAAACTTAAAAATAATATGATTAATTCTACTTTATCAACTGAAGGAAAAAATAGGAAAGAAACTTTTTCGCTAAAATTCCCATGGAAAACAAAGGATTATTTGTATTTGTTTCAGACCTACAAGGAATCTGGAGAGGGAGTATTTGTCAGAAGATACAGTAATAGGACAAGCAGTAATGGATACAAAATTGAAAGAAGGGAAATTTAGGTTAGATACTAGGAAGAAATTTTTTACAGTGAGGGTAGTTAGACACTTGAACAAGTTGCCCAGTGTTAGTTACTGAACAGATTATGTTTCTTTAAAAAGGAGTCTATGCAGCAGTGGAGGAAAATGTTGGGACCTAATTAGCAAGAAGGGAGATTTAATCTATGAAACAGATAGTAGCTAGCAAGCAAGCTCTAAGTGATGTCCATATGTTAGAAAAACAAATTAAAGTTTAAGGCTTGACATGCTTCAGACATCTCAGACCTGAGGGGAGAAAGTTAACATAGCTTGGGAAGAAGGATGCCCATGGATAATGGACACAAAGAGTGCAGAATTTATGGGCAACAAGGACATTTGGCAGGACTCCCAAGATAAAGAAGAAATTAATAAAACCAACAGAGTAATTATGGTGAAATCAGATCCAGGTGCATAAAGGGTCATTCTGGCAGGGGGGTCTGTGACCACCAACCCAAGAAACGCACTGACCCAAAAGAAGAGAGAAACTGAGCATGAGGACCAATTAGCATGAGAAGAAAGAGAATCATTCACCAATAGAAGATAGAATACTAATTAAAAAGAGAACTATGTAATTTGTAGCCAATGAACCTTCATTCTTTTGTTTGCTAGAATGTATAAATAGCTGAAAGTTTAGATAATTTGCATACCTGTTAGGCAGAGAAATCCCCCAGGTACCTCAGCACTGAACAAAGTAGTCAGCTTTCTAACCTAACAAACCAGTTGGAGAGTATATTTCCTGCTTTTTGGTGACACCAGGGAGGTTGAGGATCCTCCAGCCTTGGCATTTTAAAAGCCAGGTTGGATAAGGCCTTGAGAAACCTGGTTGAAAGGAAGGTGTCCCTGCCCATGGCAGGGGGTTTGGGTCTTTAAGATCCATTCCAACCCCTTAACATTCTGTGATTCTATAACCAAATTTCAATTTCTCTTAAGAAGTGCTCTGCATAAAACATTATGACCTTTCCTGCTTATAAATTTAAGATACAACTATATCCTCTAAATTAAATCCTGTGCATTAAAGAAATAAATGCATAGATGTTCATTTTTGCTGTATCTGTACTCTTAGTGAACATTGATGCTTTTCAATGTCAGCATCATTTTCTTGCACAAGTAGAGGCTCAAAAAGACTAAGGACATGTTAGGCGACTTTCACTGGGACTTGATAGTATTTGGAAATAAATACTGAACCTGAAAAGCCTGACAGTGATACATCCAAGTGTGCACGTGGAGAGGAAGTGATGGACATGGAAAGTACTTAGAAATTATATGTGGCCTCTAAAACCTACTTAACATTACTCACAGTAGGTGTTTGAACTAGTACCATGATCTTAAATGTGCCCTTCTCTAAAACTGCTTTAAAATTTGACACAGACTAAGAAAAGCCTTGTATTTCAGTGTAGATTCAGTTGAAGAGAAGAAATGTGTATTTCTTTTTGCTAGGGTGGAAGAATGCTTCTCCTGTGTGGCATTTCCAGGTTTGTAATTTCAACTTCATAGGCAAACATCTGCATTTACATCAAATTGGAGTTAGAACAAACATAACCAGTGGTATTCTTTGATTTATTCTGTAGCAACACAACAGTGTGAAGTATCTGTGTGAGATGTGTGATTATTTCTTAAAGATACATATAGAGATTTGAAGGCTGTAACTCAACAGTGGTTTATTTCCAGGTTTAAAGATCCTTTAAAGGCTCTGTGGTGACCTCTGTGAAGATGGCATGTTCTGTGAAACTATGTGATTCCTCCAGCACTCAGCTTAGCTGGCCATATCCTGGTTTTGAACAACCAAACCAGAAATATTCAGGATAAATAAAGCAAGACACCAGAACTCAAATATAAGCTGCTTTTAGCGGGTAAAAACTGAAGGTCCCTCAAGGAATAATAAGCTGTACATAATGGGAGCATATAAATTTGTGTATAGGAGAACAGGATGCAGAGGGTGGGACAGAAAGCAGAAGATGCTTCTGGTGCAGGATTTCGTAATATTATGGCCTGATCAGACACATCTAACATTTGGCATGGCTGTTCTAGGTACCCTAGTCCACATCAGCAAATCCACTATCACATCTGGCACCTCAGTAAATTTGAACACCAAACCAGAAATTATGATGTCATTTTTCTTTCTTGGTCTTTAAAGCATGAGGCTTTTGTTTTAAATGTAGGGGATGAAAGACGGAAGCTTGTATTAATCTGAGGATTTCAGTAACTAAGAAAAAAGTGGTTCTTACTCATTTGTGCTCATCCTAAGGCATTATCAGGCAAGATTTTTTTTTGGGGGGGCAGGGAGGACAAACCTGATGTTTGTAACTCACATGCTTTTGTAGAGTAGAAAGCAGAAAGCAATTTGGCTTGCTTCATACGTAGTATATGCAGGGGTAGGCATAACTGTCTTATTCCTGTTTTGTTTTTTAAACTATTACTTGAGTCAGACCATCCCTATTTGAGTTGGATTTAAAGCCTTCTAAGCCTAAGCATTGCAAGAGGTCAAAATTTTAACAGTCATAATGTTTTTTTACAACTGAAAACTTGGTGAAGATTACTAATCTTGTCCACAGAAAATTGTGTCAGTGCCTTAGAAAGCATCAAAGTGTTTTCCTACCCCTACCATAGTACTGATCACAATGAAAGCCTTGATCTTGGTGGTTGTACAGCCTGGAATCAGTTCAGGTTGTGATATATGTGAGCATATTTAAACTGCTACTTCAGAAGGGTTAGTTTAACCAATCAAACTAACTCCCCAAATAATTTGTGCCTCCTCAAATAATTTTCTGTCTCTTTCTGGTCTTCCTGCCCATGTTCCTTTCTACCCAGAATACTTCTGCTGGTCAAAACCATTTCCTTCACTGCAACTGAAAGCTGAGGATGAAGTATTCACCATCCTTGAAGAGGCAAAACCTATTTTTTTGTGTTTTCATACTGGTCTGCTTATTCTCAAGTACTAAAAAAATCAGTTTGCCATTTGCCGACTACAACAAACTACTACTTTTTAGAAAAATGTTATTTTTTTACCTGCAGTTGTTGATGGACGTGGAGAAAAATGGAGTCTCATGACCAGGAAAGGTTTGGACACATGGTAAAACACAAGTTATCATCAGGACATCAAAGAGAAAAGGTATTCCACAATGATGACTTAAATTGTCAGGGGGATAAAATGTCTCAAAACAGCACTTTGAAAATGCCCTTTGAGGACAAACAGACAGGAGATGGCTGGGAAGAGAAGCTGTAATGTGAGAGACTACTAAGACATTGCAGTCTCAGGAAGAGCTTCACCAGGACAGAGTCCTCATCATTGCACAATGTGCACTAAAAGCTCCAACTCCACCTCGAAACTCCTCTGCCACCAGCGCGGCCATGCAGCAAACAAGGCTTGCATGTGCAAGCAGTGCCAGGAGAGCTTCAGCTGCCCCTCAGTTCTGACCCAGCCGCAGGTGATACACCATGGTGAGTGTGTATTTGAGTGTAGAGAGTGTGGTGACCATTTTACACTCAGCTGCAGTCTCTCACTAACCACTGGAAGATTCATGGAGAGGAGAAGCCCTTTGTGTGCACAAATGTAGTTATCATTTGAGGAATGCTTTTGAGCTGATGGCTCACCAGGGATTACACATATGATTTTGTAGTGGTCCTTTGTGTCTCAGCAGACTAGAACCATGGGCATATAGAAGAAGCAATCACTCTATAGGACCACATAACCTCTAAAAGTTTTTGTTCTTTTGATATACCTTAAAAGTATGTGCAGGTAATACCTAAGAGTGAAAAAAACCCGAAAAAACCCCACCAAAAAACCAACAAAAAACGCACCAGCCCCTAATGCAAAGAGCCTGGTTGCCATATCAATTGTTAGGAATCCAGTGGATGGGGAATTAATCCTGTCTCTTTTAGTATGTAAGCCTCTGTTGGGATGGAAATAGGAGTTTACATTTATTTTTAAAAGTAAGGTAGGTTGCTGGCTGAGATAAGAGCTAGGAACTTGAATGATACAGTTTTGGTTCTGAGTTCAGGTACAGGATGACCTTGTGCTAATTACTTTGTCTCTCTGTCTTTATGACTCATAGTTTAAAAAAGAAATGTCTTTTTAAACTTAACATTTTCAGTGCAGAGGGTGCACTTATGTGTGCCCAGTTACTGCAGTCATTAGAGACAGATGAGTTTAGAGGCTTAAAGAGCAACTTTTTCTAAAAGCCTCAATGTCTCTTCTTTGCTTTTTAAAGATTTACTAAAACTCTAGGCTTTAGCAGTTCATTCATTTTTTTGAAATGGAATTTGGGTTCCTAACTTCCAAAGGCATTTCTGAATAGTACACTTTTGTAACCACCAAGATTTCTGAAGAGATGAGTTCTGAAATAATTTTTCTTCCCTGCCCAGTGCTTCTAGATCTGCATAACTCTTTGTCATCAGCAGAAGGATTTGCTCCTAAATTTAGGAGCCTTCTACCAGAAATCTTCTCCTAGCTTGTTTAAATAGTATCTAGTTGAATAAGGAGTGACTTAAAAATCTTAATTAAACAGAGATGTGTGAGTAACATTTTTGCCATTATGATAAGCGTCAGGATATTCAGACTGAAGAGGATTTTAATTTTATGGAAAACTGGGCAGTTATAAAGAACTGAGGTGATTGAATATAGACAGCTGACAAATTGTCAATTGGACAGTGCAGAGTTTGAGGAGTGCTCAGTGTTTCATTATAAAGAACAATTAGTAAAAAAAAAGTCCTACTGGTTAAACCTTAAAAGATACAAATATTAAACTGCTATCTCATTATCCTATTGCTTTGATAAGTTTTATACGAATTAATTCAGTCCTCAAGAACTAAGGTGGTCTGTGTTCAGTGTTGTATTTTTTCATAAATCAAAGCAACACTGAGGATGAGGGACAAAAGGGAGACTTCACTCACTGTGCATGAATCCACTTATACTTGAGACAGAGGTTAGCCTTCAGCTGTGGTGTATTCTTGTGTCAGCTGGATGACCTGTTGTCTGAGGTGATTCAACAGTTTTCTAAAGTTACAGCAGTGTCTGAATTCATGTTCTTACTGGTGTCGATGATGTTATCTGTTTTTGCTCACTCAGATAATATTTAGCTCAGAAAGAGAAAAAAACCAAAACAAAAGAATTGTCGTTTCTACCACCTAGATAATTTTCTGGATATTTCCCTTATAGTATGCTGTCAGTTGCTAAGATGAGGCCAAAACTGTCATTCACTCTTCAGAAGACTTCTGAAATTTGAAGGCAAGTATTGAGGGACTGAAAAGCTAATTTCAAACTGGAAATTACCTAAATATGTTATTAAGAGTAGAGATAACTGTACTCTGTTATAGATAAAGATAACTTTATCTATCTGTGCAAAATCCTGCTACCGTGTTTTATGGACTCCCAAAGCACAGGGCAAGAAGTGTGAGTAGGTGTGGCACTCTGGATATTTCTGAATGCTGTCAGGGAGGGTAAAGAGCATAGCACTGCTCTCCTCCCTAGCTGTAGTCTCAAGTAGGTATCTTTTAGTGATCTTTTATACCCAGTGCTTTCCACCAAAATGCCCGTCTCTGAACTTTCAAAGCTTCATTACTTCTAGAATCCTCTCAGCTGGGGAGGATCCTAGCAGTCTTTCCTTCTAAAACTTAGTTTAGCATTGCATGATTTAGAGAGTATATGTACAATGTCCATCAGGATGGAGTATTGGAGAACAGAAATAACTTACATTTCACCAGAATTTGAGGAATGTTCAGTTTCTATTCTAATGCTTAACAAAAACCAGTGTGGAAGGTGTTGCAACTCTTCTAATTTCCATTCTCTGTCAAACAAAACCCCCTCATGCCAGTAAGTCTAGTCTTTGGAAAAACCCCTCAGCACATGAAAAAAGTGTTTTGTATGTGTTAGATAAATGTGAAAAATCTACTTTTCTGTCTTTAATCATTAAAGCAGCAAACAAAGCAAAGATTATTTTCTAAGGAGAAAAAGAGCTGATGTGTGAAAGGACTGTGATGTTTCTATCAGCTTGTTAGTGGTTAAAAAAATTATTTCCAAGTGTATTTTCTGATTGCTTACGTCTTTTTTGTACTTCAATTTACAGCTACCACTTCCTCATGTGTACGTTTTAATGATTTGCCCTTCCAAATGATACTTATCAAATTAGCTTATTCCAGAAAAAGAATCCATGAGGTAGTCTTCCTCAATCAGCCTTATTCCTTGAATTACTTCCTTATGTATGAAAAGGCAGTTATCACTTTTGATTACTCTTAGATAATTAATGACAAAAGTGCTTAATTTATTAAATTAAGTAGCTTTTTCTCATAGTGCCTTTTGATGTATGATCTTAATTTCAGTAACACAGCTTTTGCTTCAAAAATTGAAATACCCATTTTTTATTTTTGTGTTGTGCTTTAGATACTAAAATGGTATAAAGCTTTTATATTAGTAAAGGAGATTTTGCAGTCAGAACTTTCAACTTTTTAAATGTGTATTGACATAAATATACTTGATATTGAAACTGAATTTTCAGTAAAAGGATTCTAATTGTCTTTTTGTTTCATTATATTACTGGGAGAAGATGTGAGCTGGGATTGTCCCCTTCATGAGGTGCTTGCAAGCTCCTGTGAGGAAGGAGTACTGGAATCTGATGTCCCTGGCACTGAAGTAGGGTGTTAAAGGGTGCCCCCTGACAACTGCTCTGTTGCTTGGCAGGTCCTTGCCTTTCTCTCCCTGCTCATAGCTCTTGCAACTGAACACAAACTGGGAAGTCAGAAGTTCTTTCTTTACAGACAGAATATTTCTGATAAGCTTAGTGGTTTTCATACACCCACCTAAATTTCCTAGTATGGTCTTAGTGTTAGAATATTAATGATTGCAGTCTTTTTATTAAAGCTTAGCCTTATTTCATTTGCAGGAGTGAATTCAAACATAACATTGAGTTTCTTTATGGTTTAGGTTTTGGAAAAGAAGTGAAAAGGGGTGAAATAACTATGTGGGAAAAAGAAAGAATAAAATTGTGACTCCAGTAAAAAGAGAGAAGGTAATTTAAAAAGGCTACAAAAGAAAAGATAAAGGAAAGAGAAGTAATTAGATTGAATTCTCCCCAATATAGATTTTCTTCTCATTAACATTAATGGAAATCTACTACAATTCAAATGGATGTTCTTATTTACAAGTGATTTTGAATGGCTGTGTGAGTAACAGACATTCTTTGCATCAGACTTGAGATGTGTGGCCCTGGATGGGCCGCAGTAGAGGAAAGCCTAAAGTGTGTAATGCTGTTTCTCCTTTCTATGTGAATAAATCAGGTACTTAGAGGGAGAAAAGGGAGTACTAACTACCATTTTTGTAAAGTAGAAATAAGTTCATGTTTTGTGTCTAATTTGTTTTAAATTACTTCTGAGTAGTCCATTGAGAAATAGAAAACAATGACGTTACTAAATGGCTGAATATTTATTAGTGTAGACAGTGTATACTTATACAAATGTATTGCTGGAGATTACAAGTTTTGATTGAAGTCTGTGGAGATACCATGCTGTGAAACTAATATACTGATGATGAGGCCCAAAGGATCTCATCTCAGTTTGAATTTTGTTACAAGGAATTCTGTCAAACTTGGATTTATTAAAACAAAACTAGGTTAACTGTTTGTACTGTGAGCCTTTTGTGGTGATTGTGTTCTTTCTGCTGGAAGTCTTCTCTTCTGCTACTGTCCAGTTTTTTCAAAAACTACCCTGTCTGAACACTTTTAACATTTTCTAGCATCTTTCTGGCCTTCTATCACATTTATCGTGATCAGCCTACCTGATTTTTTTCCAATTACAGCAGTTGCTGTGACTGTGATACAGTGAATTATGACATTCTTTTACTTGCACTCTGTTTTCTCTATTTTTTCTTTCCTTGAGTAAAAACAGAAGGTTTAAGTTTGTGATAGTTGTGAAAAATGCTCTCTATTCCAATATCTAGTTGAACCCCAAAATCATAACTTCAAGGTTTATTAATCAAAACTTGGACAAATCTTAAATATTAATAGTTTGCTTAATAACATAAAATTCCATTAAGAACAGATTTTTAATGTGTGCAAGTGCAGTGGATATGATTAGAGATGGCTAAGTAGAGTGTAGAAATGTCTTGCCTTGCTTTAATTTTTCTATATCTTAGTTATGTATCTGTCATAGCATAGAGATAGCAAGGCCTCTTAAATTATTACTAGTATGCAATCTGAGTTGTACAAATCTAGTCCAGAAATTTCTGATCTGGCCTACAGTCAAAGTAATAAAGAATCACTTGACACGGAAGGCTGTGAAATTTCATAAGGAAAAACGTGACTGAACAATGACAGTTATGCGTAGGACAAGGGAAATTAAAGCTATGTAGGTTTCTGTAGTTGTGATGTGTTTGCATTTTTTTTTGAGTACAAGTTTTTATGTTACTTAACATTTAGTTAAGATACATGTGTGAAGAGTGTGTGTTAGCTACCTATACTTCCAGCAGAAAGTATTCCCTTAATATTAGCAGTATGTATAAGAGTGTTCAACATACTGGACAGATCTGGACATCTTTAAACACATACTCAAGAGGTAAGTGCTACTCTGCAGCAATATGGATCCAATTTGGCTGTCAGATGATTCATAAGTGAAAGTATGTCTCAAAATTATAACATAATTTTCAGTAGTTTTCTCTGAAATTGCTTTAGATTTGATTAAGTTACTGCCAGAACAAAGTATATTTTCTTTACATCAATCTTTTGAAATAAGGTTATATTTTTAATTTATTTCTAATAAGTAAGACATACTGTGAATAATTGTTCTTTGTTTATAGATGACTGCTAGAGCAACTTGAATTTTATAATAATTCATGAGAAATTAATAAGCACTCATAATGAATAAACTTAGGGACAGTTTAATGACTATTCATCAGCAGTTCATGCACAACAAATCCAAATGTTTATCAAAGATGTTCATAAACATAGTGCACAAGCAGCTTTAATGAATTGATAAAGAACATTAATGAACATTCATTATGAATTTCCCTTTGCTGGGAATGACATCTCCAGAGGAGATCTTAACATTTCAAATTACTTTCCTTTTAAAGAAAAGAAATGTGGATATTTCAAAAATGCTTGTACTTAAGATGGTAGTGAAAACAAAATACAGGTTACTTTTTGTATTGAGACCAGGTATTAGCTGCATTGGCATCTAAGACCATCTGCTCTTGTCCTACTTCATGTGAGACATCTTCAGAGACCATTTTGCCAAAAGTATGCCAGATTTATAGAGCTGTTATCTCCTAGCTTGTGGATTGGTATCTTTGGTGTGAATTTTATGACTGTCTATTTTCCACAGAACATTTAGCAGTTCCTAGAAAATTCTGTGCATTGAGTTCTTTTGTACATGTTAGTGGAAAAAGTTGTGTGTCTTCTTGCCTATCACAGAAGCAATGTTAAGTAGAAATTCAGCGCAGATAAAGTCATAAGTTCAGGCAACTGTAAACTTTCTCAGTTGATGGTTCGGTTATAGGTATATCTTAAACAACAACAAAAAATTATATTAGGAGCTATATATTATTCCTCTTGATTATCATTTCAGTGTTGAAAAATTACTATATGAGTGTTATATTTTATTCAAATTGCATTAATGATCCAAAATAAAAAGCTTCTAAAGTATTTGTTATTTATCATGGTTCATCATCATTGATGACCCAGTAATAAGTAAGCTAATCTCTTTTCACATTCATAAGGTACAGTGATGGATTCCATATTATTTCTAGTAACTGATGAAATTCTCCCTAGTACAGTGATGAGGACTTAGATGAATGACAGTTTAGCTCTATGGTGGTTCCTTTTCACAGCAAGTTAAAATGCCATGTGCATCGTACCAGTCACAATCCCATTGCAGAAACGTTGGAGGTCAGCTGCATAAAAATGCATTTATCTGCAGAGGAATTGGGGAACAAAACTATTCCTTCAACTGGGATATGTTTTTTATCTCTAATTCATAGATATTGGAATAAGATGAAAGCTGTACTAATCATTACACTGAATTTGCTTTGCATACAGAATAACTTAGCTCCTTCTGGTTTTACTACTGCTAAGAACTCTATAGATACTCATACATCACAAAATGTTCAAAATCATGTTGTGGGCAAAAAGGGAACTTACATACATCAACCCAAGAATTTATTATTTGTATAATTCATCTACTCAAGCAATTATTACTAGTCCACATTTAGTTATTGCAAAAAATAAACAAGTGGAATGGAAAAGTCTCAGTAATGGCAATGCGGCTAAAGCTGTTACAAATAGACTTGCTGGTAACTACTCCTGGTCCTGGTGTTATGCTCATGCTGCTACTGCCTTTCTGGGTCCTAAGAGCATAGATTTTAGTCTGGTGTGTGTGTGTGCATATTGGTGGCGGAGGAGTACAGTGTGCTGCAAGTCCTTTGAAGGCTGGAATGTGGAGTTGGCTTTTTTGTTATACTACTCCATTTGTGGTCATTTTTTATCTTAGCTAACTTATTCTCTTTATTACCCCTAAAACTGTATTTTTTCCTTTCCTTAGCTCCACTTCTTTAACTCACCACCAATGAGACCCCTATCCTTGGGATCTCCAGTGTCAGTTGGGTCTCCATCTTTTATCATCTCATCCCTGTAGTTCCACAGTGGCCAGTGTTCTCACTTTGGGAGGCCTCTACCAGGCCTGTATTTCTGCTTGCAAACATTACTAAGTTGTAATCACATCTCACTTTACACAGAATAGCTACTTGTTATTATTGCAACGTAAAAAGTTAAGCAGAAATAGAAGTAGTTATGGTCATGTGATCATTTAAAAAATCCCAAACAAGCAAAAGTCTGGTAGAGTTAAGTCAAGTAAAAACAAAGCTTCTGACATATCAAGACAAGTTCAGACCAAGCAAGCCTGACAAGTCTTAGTCCTGAGGCCATGTAGGCTCAGTAGCCTGTGACCTGTTGCAGTGTTCCTGGGCTGCAGGTTTACAGCCTTGACAGATACTTTCTAACTTCTCTCTCAAGATTAACAGACATAGTTTGAAAATGATCAGTAGTGAGTTCACTGAAGATAATGGGGTTAATATGCAATTTGTTTAGCCATGTGAAATAGTCTTGATTTTTCTGTTTTTTCTCACGTTACTTTTCCACTTGATTCTTGCACATCTTTATATGTTTTCTTTATACATAAGGATTCCTAAAGCGTTACAACTATTTTAAAACTGGTTTGCATTTGTGCTAGAAAATCTGAGCAACCAGGTATCTTTACATGGTTCTTTACCAGATCCTTAAGTAACTCTGACTTACAGTCCAGTCATCAGATTCTGGCTTGTTCGCCTCTTGATGAGATTTGATTTGTCCAGCAGCATTTCTGCTACGGTCTTGTACCAGAACTCTGTTAGAGAGAGTGCAGAGCAGTGAGAAAAGCCTCTGGTACTGGCATTCAATTAGGTATTTACTCCTAATTGGTGTACTTTTGTGAATGAGGTTGCCAATCTGAAGATGAATCATATCCCTGGAAAAATATTATGTATTTCAGGGGCCATAGAGGATCCTCAACTGAAATGTGATTTCTTGTGCATTTCAATCTATTCAGAGTTTTCAGTGGAAACAGGATGGCTGAGCATGTGCAAATAGTCTATGATAAATTTGAGGCCATATCCTAGACTTCTTCAAAGACAGCGACGGTGTCCAAGAACTTCATAGGATTATAGGATAATTCAAAATGGAAGTCTTCTCAGGAGGGCTGTAGTGTGAACAGGGACACCTATGATGTCAGACTAGGTTATTTAGGGTTTAACCCCTGTGGGTCATGAAAACCTCCAGTGCTGGTGTTCTGGGCAGCCTTTTCCACTATCCAGTTTTCCGTTCTATCCAGTCTCCAGTTCACTAAGTTTTTCCTTGTATCCAGTCATGTTCTCTCTTTCTTCATTTTCCATGATCTCTCATCCCCTCAGCATGCATTGCTGTGAGGAATCTGCTCTGTCTTCCTGATAACATCCTCCTAACTATTTAAATGTTCTTAATAAATTGATTTAAAAAGCTTTTACACCCCTATTGATAGAGGATAAAATATTAATTTAATTTCAATGTAGAAATTAACAGTATAAGGATGTATATGATGATTTTTTTTTTTCACCCCCACCAAACTGCAAATAATCTTTGGTCTTAGGTAGGTTTTCTGTTTGCCTGCATGGAAAAAAAAAAAGTTCTACCTTGACAGGATCATTCTTACTTTTTTGTCAAGCTAAATATAACATCTGTGGTTCAGCTTTTTTATCTAATGGACACACACTAGACAGACTGGCTTCTCAATAATACCATAATTTTAGAAAATTAAGTATTTTGTGTAGGGTATATTTCGGATTTAGATAGGTCAGATCAATAATATAATAACTGTTCCCTTTTAATTTCACCGAGAAGGTCCTGACTGTCTACCACAAAGTATTGCCGGCCATACAGATTATTTTTTGTCTTTGGCACCATGCCTGCAGTCTTGCAATACAACATGTCAAGAAGAATTTTGCCCCGAATTGTGGAACAAATTAGGGGTAGACAGGCATTTAAAAACAGATTTGGTCTGCTGTATTTTGCAAGCTTTCTGAGGCAAAGTGATAAACCGTAGCAGCTTGAAGTAGTGTGGTGAGAGCACTCTTATCACTCTGCATATGCTTAACAATGTTTCACTGTCATGCTGCCCTTAAAAAGTGTTTACAAAACAGAAAAAAACTATCAGTTTGATACAGATTTGTAATATCAGAAATGCTGAATCATGGATCCAAATAATCTATGTGTATAAAAGCATTACATGTTGAATGAATTAACTGTATGTTACCTGGAAATTTCCACATGTTGCTATTTTTCCCACTGATGCCTATATGAAAAGTTTAAAAGATATGTATTGAACTGGGCTTTTTTGAACATTGTGGGGGTTTTGTTTGTTTGTTTGTTTGTTTTTTCAGAACTAAAACATCTTTTTTAATACATATTTTTTTATTTAAACAGCATTTACTGAACTTCCTTTTTCCGTCTTGTAGTGTAACATCTAAGATTTGATGGAGAGTTTTGATAGCAAAACCAAAAAGAAGGAAAATAGGAAGTAACTTGGTGAGTGAAAGGAAAACAATTTAAACCAGAATAAAGATTCTCCAAGACCAAAGTGCTTAACATTGGACTTGTTTTAGGAACACTAAATATGCATGAGGCAGAGATGAAAAGCCACAATAAAACTACATAGAAAGAAAACTTGAGATGAATTCCTTGAACATACAAAACTTCACAGACACAAAGATTCATACTTCAGCATAACCAGTGCTAATAATTTATATTTTTAAAAATCCTACCCAAACTGGGTTCAAGTCTGCATTCTTGGATGGGGATTAGAAATTAATAACACATCACAGTTGAGTCCTTTCAAAAGGCAGACTACAAAAATTGAATACTTTATGTTTTTGCAAGCTGAAAAATATGCAATATAACTGAAATCATAGAAGCCCTTTACATTTTTCACCATAGGAGTAGATTTATTAATTATGAGCTGGTAGCAACAGACAGCTTTCTTTGAGATATGATGAAACTACATAAAGGTAACAAAACCTCTGGGTAAAGATGCAATGAAATACAATAAACTCTTATCAGATCAAAACAGGATTGGCGGCCTTTATTTTTGGGGTGGGAGAAATATATGATAAAGAATAAATCCACATACAACCTTCACAGGGCAGGACTGTGGGCTTTTTGATAACCTCACAGGGGGATTATTGAAAATCCCAGTAGGCTGAAAAATGTAGGCCTCCTCAAAGGTGTTGTGAGAGAAGAAAGAAAAAGTAAAGTAGTTCATCCCAAGGAGAAAGAAAGAAAGAATGGTTGCAACAAAAATCTATTGTTAGAGGATATGGTTTAAAAAGAGGTCTTTCAAAGTCTAAAAAAATTTAAAATTAAAAAAATTAAAAATCAGATATATGCCTCTCTGGTTCAAAATAGTCCATCCTAATGTTTTCAATTTGTAGTTATTAATGAAAAATTAAGTCTTGGAATAGTATCAATTATGTATAAATTTCTTAAGTTTCAAACATACTTGGATTTTGTGAGCTTTTCTTCACTATTCAGCAATTAAACTCAAATATACTTTGTCTTTATGAGTCATTTTTCAGTAGTTAACTTCCCTTTATTATCTTAGACTGTTTTTTCTTTTTTCCTGTTACTACACACTGAAAGTGGGAGAAAACCTCAGTACATTGACTGGAATCTAGGTAAGCAGAAATGAACAGGGGTGGCAAAGGAAACTTTTGTTTCTTCTACATCTTTCTTCCCTAATAAAACAGGAACTTTCTAAGTTAATTCTTATTTAGGGCATACCATTGCACAGTTGATATTCTTTCCAACTTTGTGGGTCTGTAACGATGGCTAGACCTTTCATTCTATCAATTGCTTCATCCCATGAGGTCATTTTCTTGATCTGAAATGTCTTTATGGCTGCTTTATTGCAAAAGTCAGGGAGTAACCTTTTGCTTTCTCTTAGCATCCAGACTGCCAGACTTTCTAGTTGAGAACATGTTGTAACCTCTGATGTACACAGATTCTCACTTCATTTGGCTTGTTGAATAATTCTTTGCCATATGCTGAAGCTATAGCAGAAGTTGAAGAAAGCTGGAATGTTCTTTGCAGAGATAGGAGATGCTGGAACAAATGGCCTCAGAGTGATGACTGAGCAGTGCACTGGTTGTTGATCAGTTTCTAAAATAATTTAGCCACTTGTTCTGTAATGTCTTGTGTAAGTCTTTACCTTCGTAGGAGAGTTCAGAGATACAAAATCATGATTCATTCACTGGTCATATCATTAAATTTGTACATTTTCAATCCTTCTTAATATATTTAAAGTACAAAGATAGAAATGTAGAGCAGAAAATGAATGAGTACTAATAACTGTGAGCAACTACCATGTCTTAGTAAACTGAAAGGAGCACAGGCCTTGCTGGTGAAGTCCATTGGAAAAAAGACTTTGTCTTGTGCCAGTAGCGCTCTATGAACAGATCTTAAAAGGTTTCTAATTAAGTCCTTTTCTAACCTTGATAAAAATATTGAAATCTTTAATCACGGTTGGGTGTTTCTTTTTCATTGAGGGGTGCATAAATATAATCTCAGATTTCTGTGAATGTGTCTCAGTGTACAGTTTTGCTATTTCCTACAAATAACCTGTGGCTAGTACTGCAAATGCCCCTCATTTGGTCTCAAGGTTATGTATTATCAAGTTGCTAGGGAAAAATAAAAAGGAAAACAACAAAAGCACAGTGGTATTGCTGTCAGAAAGCTGTCATTCATTCTCCTTGAACAAGCAATATACTTTAAAATCAATGGTCTGGGATTATTTTTTCCTTTTAAAATCATTGAGAAGGGTTGACTGTGAGTTTGTAAGCTAGAGGAACTATTCCCACATTCATGACGTTCTTGTCTGGTACCAATAGGCCCTGGAGAAGCACTAAGCAAATCTAGGAATGTTTGATGTCAGTGCTCTTGAAATGAATCAGAACTTTGATCTAAACCCTGAACCTTTAACAGGAGTTAATATTAAAATGACATGCTGAGGGAAAGTTGTATGATTTCTCTAGCCATCATACAGTATGGCCAGTATTTAAATATATTTATTAACGGCATTACAAGCAGTTAATATGTCAGTGAGGTCAGATAATAGCTGTGGACTTTCCTAAGACTTGGCCTTACCCTGCAGTACAGAATGCTTCCTGATGCGGAGGACTGGCTTCTGACTTACTTACTTGCAGTTCCTGACACTGCTTGAGTTCCTGACACTAGTTGAGAGCTTTCAGCAGAGTCGAGGTATTCTCTAGACCAAATAATCAAGCAATATTTCCTAGTATAGTCTGGCTGCTTTTTGTTTTGTTCACTAAGGAGATGTGAATGTAATCCATTCTGTAATGTTGTTTTTGAAGTCCTTCTAGGGTTAGCTGTTTGGTCTGTCCAAGTACACAACCATTAGCTAGTCTTGTTTTGATTTAATAGTTCCCATGACTTCACCAAATTGGCAGAGATAAAACTTCTGTTTTGCAGTCTAAGGATGATATCCCCTTCCTCTTCCTCACACTTTTTTTCATCAGCCATGAAAAGCTGTGACTTACTAACCCCTGAAGAATTAGCCCCTGAGGAACATAGCCAGCCTGCCCCTGCAGTCAGTAACAGGAGAAAGCTGGGACATTTCCAACCCCCCTACACTGGAGGAGACCTCCAGTAGGACCAATTGCAGCATGCAAGGAGTTCCACTTTAGACTGAAAAATAGATCACTGAATGTAAAAATAATTTGGCTCTCTAAATCATTAGATGTCTTAACTAGAAGTTGCAAAGTTTTCCAACATTTCTTTTCAAATATGCCTTGATCCTTTTGCTTGGAAACCAGTTATAGGAATCAGTGTTTCCTTTTTTTTTAAATATTCCTAATATTAATATTATTTTTATATATTTTTATTATTTATTTCTTTTTTTTTTAATTATATCATTAGTTTTTCTTCTCATAACTGAGCCTGGTGACAAATAGGTTAATTGGCCTAATTAATTCTGATGAGCTTTCTTATGTACAGATACCTGTCCACAAGGAAAGGGATTGATGTCACCACATTATCTCATGTGGCTCCCAGAAGAACTTATCAGATGATGAAGTCTGAGTTGCTATTGACCTGTGAGGCAAACACAAAGGTAGTAAAAATATTCAAACAAAAATTGTAGCACTTAACCAGTCATCCTCTGCCTTCTTTTCTACTCTTTATGGCATATGAGTTTAAATGAGGTTTTTCACCATCCTACTTTTCCTACAGCTGTATGTCAGCTTTGTTTTTGCTACTCAAGAAAGGGGCAATGTTTCTTTCTCACAGGTGNAAATATTCCTAATATTAATATTATTTTTATATATTTTTATTATTTATTTCTTTTTTTTTTAATTATATCATTAGTTTTTCTTCTCATAACTGAGCCTGGTGACAAATAGGTTAATTGGCCTAATTAATTCTGATGAGCTTTCTTATGTACAGATACCTGTCCACAAGGAAAGGGATTGATGTCACCACATTATCTCATGTGGCTCCCAGAAGAACTTATCAGATGATGAAGTCTGAGTTGCTATTGACCTGTGAGGCAAACACAAAGGTAGTAAAAATATTCAAACAAAAATTGTAGCACTTAACCAGTCATCCTCTGCCTTCTTTTCTACTCTTTATGGCATATGAGTTTAAATGAGGTTTTTCACCATCCTACTTTTCCTACAGCTGTATGTCAGCTTTGTTTTTGCTACTCAAGAAAGGGGCAATGTTTCTTTCTCACAGGTGAGCATATCAACCTACTTACTTGAAATTTTTTCTATGACAGCAGAAGACTGTGGAATTTATGCACAGGACTTATTGCAACAGCCCTGTTTTCTTAAGTTATTTTTACTACTATCTGTACGTATTATTACCTGGGTTTTTTACAGTGTATATAAAATAATTTACTTTTTGCCAAGTCATTTTCACTTCTAAAGCATGCAATGTAGTAAAATGTAAGTGCTGTATTTCTTGTGGATTTACAGAGTTTGAGCCTTTGTACCTTTGGTACAAGTCAACAAGGACTTCTTGCCTGGGATGTGGTTTTAAAAGAGTGGATTATTCTTTTGAAAAGCTTTGATCACTGCAGTCATATTGTTGAACCTTTTATCTTGCTAGTACATTGATTTTAGCCAAAGATTGCCTTTCATGAAACTCTGAGCTTTAAAAGCACCTCAGTTTCAAGGAAAAATATTCCATGAAACATCTGAAGGCTCAGGTTTGATCTTTTTATGTGCATATTATTTTCTGTGGGACGGTTGTATAATGCTTGTTCTCTTAAAATGTGAATTATTCACTACCAATATGGAAAAAATTGTGAGAATTTAAAAGTTTATATAAAGAATGACATAAATCTGACTTTCAGTAGTGAAAGCTTCTTTTTTTAATTAGTTAATTGGGAAAACCATCTATGTCTTGATGTTATTATGGATATTGAAACACATAATTCAAGAGGTGAATATGTGTCATATGTAATCTTAAATTGTTTTTCTTAATACCCATTATTCTTTGGTATTCTCTAGAAGTTTCTCCATCGGACTACATAAAACACCTTATATAATTTTTTAAATGTGTTGAAAGAGATGCAAGGAAATACATGTTTGCCTGGAAAGCAGGATGAAGAAAAACTTGGAGTGTGTATTACAAGCATTACTGTACTGCATAATTTCGAGTATAAGTGGGATATTAACCAAACAGACACAAGATAAGAAAGCATATTTGAATTCTGTGACTCCACTCTACTCGTGTGTGTTTCTGAGTTTGTAGCACTAAATTTCATGCCACTGGTACTGTCTATTAGTTTTACTATGTAAATTCTAGCAGAGTGTAAAATGGCAGGAGAAAGCCTTCACATTAATTTTTCTCTCCAGACAAAATAAATCTGAACTGGGTTGTTCTTCAAAGGCACTGCAAGATTGCAACTACAAGATGAAGTCTGGCAACCTCATCTGAATGCCAGCAAGGAAAGAAAATATCTGTGTTTAAGTAGGTAATGCTCTAAGTCAAGGTCAGTCTGTTTTCCCAGAGCTCTCCTTTGTAGACATTTATATTCCCTCCAAAAGTTATATCTCAGAAGTCTTCATTTTAAGAAATATTCCCAAATGATAGCTGAATGTGAGAAGTATATAGAGCTTTCTGGAGCACTGGAGCTTTACAGCCTAAACCAAAGCATGTACAAGTGAATGTCTTGATTTAATATTTATGTACAAATTCATATTCTTGAGATTTTCTTTTCTAAGAGTGTCTTAAATCTTTTATATTTACTCATGTTTAGAATTAAAAGAAAAGGATACATTATTGCTTTACATTTCAATTGTCTAAGTTTCTCTTAGTAATGCTGGACATAAACTGTTTGAACAGAGGGAAAAATAAAACTTTATGCTACATCTAAGTCTTGCTGTTAAGCTGTGTCACATTCTTCATTAGAATTAATGTGTAAAAATTAAGATAAATTTTCCCTATCTTAATTGGATAAAAATCTATAAAAAAATGTATGATTCTAGGTACAGTTAAGACATCGATTTCTTCCATTATCTTTCAACGGTCTGTGGGACTAAAATTTGGGTAGCGATTGAAAAGAGGTGGATCATCTATCTAGTAATTGTAAAAAAAAAAACTGAATGCAGATGAAGATTTTTCTCCTTTTTTTGGTGGAAGAGTAAAAATCAGTTTTAATTCATTTATGAAGCCAGTAGTAGCCTTACTTGAGTGTTCCCACTCAAATAGCTCTTTAAAAAGTGGCTCTCACAATTACAAGATTCTCCTCACAGATGAAAATACTGGTTGTATTCTACGTTAATTTTGCTATCATTTGGTCTTCCAGTCTCACACTCTGTGCAGTTAAAGTTTCAAAAGCCAGTGTATTGCTAAGCAGTACATGCTTCTCTAAATTCTTCTTTATTTTTGTTTGCCTTCTACATTTAAGTCAAGTTCAATAACCCTGTTTTTATCAGGAGGTATTCCAGTGTTCACTAGTGTTTTTCTGGGACTTTTTGGTTTGCCTATGTTCTTCACTCCTTTTACATTCATATCTGCAGGTTTGTTTTCTGTTCATTGTATGTGTAACAAATTCATTCATATCTGCAAATATGAGGTGTAGATTAGCTTGTCAGATTATTTTTTTAGGCATTAGCTGTTTAACAAAATATAGCCTTTTAACTCTCTCTGTGAAAGCCCACGAACATACGAAATCTCTGGCAAACTCATGTTAAATAATTTTCACGTAATAGGATTTTGCCTGTTACCTGTGCCAGAATTTAATTTCTTCTTAGTTACAGAATCAGGGAATATTCTGAGTTGATATCATCAAGCCAAACTGGAAAGTGAGTGGGCCATATGGGGATCAAACGCTCCACTCTGGTGTTATGAGCACCAATTTGGTAACCAACTGATCTAAACATTGTTTAGTCCTATAGACAACCACGTTTAGCTGAGGTGCACTAAATCTGGGAATCAAGCACACATTTCAAGCCAGTCTTGTAAGCACACATTTATATAAACAATAGAGATATGAAAGATTTTCTATAGAAATTAATCTCATTTCCATAGAACCACATCTTCAGGTGGGTGGGATAGCCTTCCTAGAGATGCTATCATAGGTGCATATCTTGTGATAGAAGCAACAGTTATTCTGTGTTCGAGTTGCGTGTCCTAATCCACATTCAGTTAGCAGAGCCAAATTCCTGATTTCCAGAACTGTAAGACAGGTGACTCCTATAGAACTTTAATAGTTATCTTTCTCTTCTTAGCCTAGGAAAATAGTGTATTCGGTAACTATCAGCCTAAAGTGTCACACCATTAATCTTTCCCTATAATAGTTCATAGTCACTATTCAGATAAACAAGAATGCTAAAAAAGACTTTAGAAGTGTAAAAAAAAAAAATATTGAAAGTTAAAAACAAAATCTCTATTGTAGATACTATTTAACTGTATTCAGACTCAAAATGCTGAAGCCAGACTTGGAGAAAGATGTGAAGCATCCAGGTGTAATGAAGTGGAGGCAATGTTTTGCTGCCTTTTTGATGCTTATATTTGTTAGTAGTGAAACATAATGTTTCATTCTAGTCAGTTTCTGATCCTAATTCTCTTAGTAGTAATTCCAAATATGTTAGATTTTGTTGTTTAGCAACTCCTGAGTACTCAGTATTTCCATTGTTACTGGACAAAAATTTATGGGGCAGGAAGAATCTAAAAAGGCTGTGGAACATTCTTATTATTGCTCAGCACAGTGCATGTGACTAAGAAAAGTCATGAGTGCTGTGCATTCTCACTACCCTCTGCCTCAGCCTGATGCATACAGCCTGTGGCCTTTTCACCTTCATAAAATATTTGTGAGTCTTTTTATTGTGTACTCAAGATTTCTAGGCCAATTATTTCCAGGAAAGAATATTTTAAGTCAGAACCCAGAAAGCACTGTCAGAACATAAGCTTTCCACACCCTAAAGTCACCCATTAGATTCTCCTGCTGCTAGAAGTCTGAAGCAGTTGGAAACTGGACACCTATGGACAGCTAAGTGAGGCTAATAGCCCCAGCTGCTAGGAAGCCAGCTCGTGAAGCAATGCTGAACAGATCTCCTGGTGATCATAATGAATAGGGCAACTTCCTTACACATCTGATCTGGGAATGTACCTGGCCTCCATGGTGTTTCCAAAACAGTTGGGTGGGGTGGAAGAGACCAGAGCCATGGTGTAGGGAACCTCATCCCCACAGCGGTCCTGTCTCCATTCATATACCCAACACTAATGTGCAAACATGTCCTTTTTTCTCTCTACCTTAATGACAGGGAGGGTTTGTCAAAGGACTCCTTTTCAAGGAGATAGTGGAATTTTAGGTGTGAATCCTTAAAAAGGTTTTTGTAATTTTATTGACAGCACACTTCTGGAACATCTTTGAAAATACAGCTGTATTCTCTTCACGCATAACTAGAGAATCAATTTTTGAAACAAGGATTTTTTGGGGGGGAAAATGGGGGCTCAAAAAGTTTTCTCCCTAATTTTCTAAAATTGTTAAGGATTTTCTTTTTAAAAAATAATTCTACAGGAGCACACCATAATGTTTATATTTAGGCTTTCTGAAGGTTTTAAAACTTTGAGGTGAAGGTTATCTTGTAATTGAATGTGTGTGCACAGTATGTACTGAAACAAATTCTAACTCTGTCTACAAAGGAATTGCATTTTTAAGCATTTCTTGCATGAGTGGGCTAGGAATGCTATGTTATTCAGAGTCACACTACTTTATTTAAATTCAGATACCAAATCAATGAAATCTCCATCACAATTCTAAGCAAATCTTGAACCCAGACAAGTAACAAGACTAAAGTCCAGTAAGAAAATAACCCTAAGTGGAAAAGTTCTACTGCTGTTGAAATGTTAACAGTAGGAAGAGTTACAGATCATGAATTTGTTTGTCTTGACAAGCAACTGCTGCCAGTAAAAACAAGACAGAAAAGCGGTGCTTTGACTGACTGAAGCTGACCTCTGTCAGTTACTTTGTCAGAGAAAAAATGGCAAGGTGTCACTGTGATCGTGAATAGACTCATAAATACTCAAATCTCCACCTCGTATTTTGGAATACTCAGATTTCAAACACATATGAATTAGTTTGGTAGAATTGAGTTGTGCTGATTTGTTGGAAAAGGAGTTGATTACTATATTATGCAAAACCACTTGAGTAAATGTATGTGAATGTTTCCAGAGTTCCTCAAAAGGTTAAACGTTATGCTGTGATGACAGCACCTGGGGAGGCAAGCCTAAATTTGTGCACAGTATACAGTCTCAGCTCTGTTCACAATTTTATGCCACTGTAGGGTGCGAGGCATCAGGTCTGCATACAGCTACATTGTGGTCTGGTTGTGGGAACACTTCCCCAGTCATCTGGTAGTTCAGCAGAGTTCATCAAAGCTTTTATTTCTATGTATGAGGAAAGGAGGAAAAGCAAAGCTGAAAGCAATGGGAAGCCTGTCACTGAGTTTGTCTGCATCACACCATCCGTGTGAACTCAGTGTGCCAGGAGTCCCAGAGAAGCGGGAGAGGAGGCAGAGTCTTTTTACCTCTCCACAGAGGGTGCTACTGCCTGCAGGAGAGGTTGAACTACTGAGGAGGGGATTAACCCTCACAGCGTGAGGGTATTTGGATCAGAATGGCAGCAGGTTAGGCTATTAGATCAGGCACGTGGGGGTGAATGCGTCTCTTTGCCAGAGTACAAAAGAAAAAATTGTTTGGAAGATTACAAGAATTTTGCAGTGTTATAAACCTAAAACTACAACTGTTATTCACAAGTAAAGAAACTCTGTTCAGAGTAAAGGTTGTCTCATTTTGAGAGAATTTCATAACACACCAGTCAGGTGATTAATGTGTAGTTTTTGGCAGGATATGAAGGGCATTGAGTTTTAACAATTTGCCACGAATATCTGATGTGCTAAAACAGCTATGAAATACAAGTCAATGTAAATTTTAACAACACAGTATGACTTACAGACAAAAAATTTTTAACATATCACTGCAATACAAGCTGATCTTAATGGCATTTTTATTCTGAAAATTGCCTACTGACTTATGCATATGCAGGCATATATGTTTACATAAAAACAGACTAAGCAACTACCTCCTTACACTATGGGAAAAAGAAGAAAGGTATAAGAATATGCTGGTAATAAAGAACAGAGATTTAAGAAGGGCATTTCTTAGGAGTTTTAACCATTTTTTAACCATATAGCATAAGACTTTCCAAATAAATTTTAGTTTTATATCAAGCCTTCTAGAAAATTAGTATGGTGTCTAAAATAAATAGGAGTATAATCTGATTCCCCAGTCAATTTTGCTGTGCTAAAAGTACAAACAAAACCCAAAGGAACAGAAGGTCCCCAAGTTTGTTGTTTCTATTGCTACAAATACCAAATAGAATAGCAAAAAATTGCTTAATGAAAGTGTTGAAATACATCGTGACATTTCTGAGAATCAGATCCAAAAAGTGTGTATGTTTGCTAGCTGTAAGGGAACCATATCCATACAAAATACTTACTAGATACACATACATACATACATTGCTGTAACTAGTAAATGCTATAGTACATTCTTTCTTTTCTGAAACTGGGTTAGAACCTTACATTTGGAATTAATGCAAAACCCCCACAAAACAAGGAGTTTTGTTAAACAGATGTCACCTTGGAAAAATAAGGATTAAGTTTTACAGAGATTCTTTGTTGTATCTTCTTCAGTTTCTGTGTTAATTCAGGAAGACTACTCTGGAGATTTTAAGAAATGAAGAAGCATGATCAGGCTATGAATATTCTGGTTTCTGCCTTGATGAATGCAGTGCTGATTGCTTCCTAAAGATGCAGCAATTCATGTGTTACCACTTTCCAGTATACAAAGGCACATAAAAAGGAGCCAAGAAAAGTCTGGAAAAACCTGGAACTCACTGATAAGGGCCATCTTTGCATTGAAATTACTTTTCATATAAAACAGTTCATATCTGTCTGCCTAGCTGTTATAAGCAGTTAACAAAGGATTTTATAATTTTAATATGCTCAAATTAATAATATTTATTGTATTACATAATCCTATATAGTAAATAACAACATAGAATAGTGTATATCTGAGATGTTAACCACCTGTTCACCCACCTGTTCACATAAAAATATCACCTGTGTATTTTTGTATGAGGGACAATGTCAGTGGAAGAGGTGTGTTCCCCAGGAAGGGACTGGTAGGCAAAGGATATCTGAACTGAAGAATAGGAAATGGAAAAAAATGTGTATGGAAAAGACTAAGAGCAAATGCACAAAAGGTGAAGAGGGAGCACAGTTATCTCTGAGGATGAGAGGAACAGATATATGGGCATATAGCTATCTAAAATCATGCATGTTCATAGAGAGAAACTAATATTCACTTTCAGTCTGTATTTTTTTCTGCAGAATTTTCTTCTGCTTATTGCGTTTTTTCTAGTCATAATAGCTAAGATAAGGAAGAGGGTTAAAAACACTAATATCAATATTCATTTAGAGGTAAACGTTTTGTTTCCATGAAAAATGCAGTAGATATATCAACATGCTGAAGGTTGTAAGGATTATAAAGAAATTGTGTAAGTAACTTGATTTTTAATGAAGTTTAAGACTGTAGAGATCAAAAATTTTATCTTCAAAATCTTTCTTGTATCTTTAAAAATAATCAAAATAAGCACACTGGAGCTTCTAATATTTGACCTCTAAGGCTGATTGTCAGAAATAACGAGTTGAGTTTTTCCAGCTTCCATTGAATTTACCTGGCACTCATTACAGAACTGAATTTGATAGAAGACTAGAGATGGAGAGAAAGGACAGACAGAAAAATCATAAAAATCCTAGAATAGATCCCAAAACTGAGTAATCATATGTTTTTTCTAAACTAAATATTACTATCTTACTTGATGTACCTGGCCAAGTTCTTTTGTTCTTTCACATATCTGTTGATAGTCTATGATTCTATCAGGAGGGAGAAGTAATGTATCAGATGAGAAGAGGGGGAAGAAGTTTTTGTCAGATACAGCTGGTTTCACGAAATAGAATCTGTGTGTCTGAACAGAAGAGTAATTTTATGAGTGACATCTACCTGGAGCTGTCTTGTCTGACATAACAGAAACTGTAGAAGGAGATGTGTGAAAAGACAGGACTGAAACATCGAGACATGTAAATGTCATAGTGGTTATACATCACACATTCCATCATGGGAAATTAAAAGGTTAATGACAATCTCTGTTTTCCAAAACAATACACTTTGCAATTTTTAATGTTTTGTCAGCAAAGGGAAAACAATGTCATGGGGAACATGGGAGAAAACATAAACCCCTCTAACATCTGTTCTGGTTTTCACTCACGAAATAAGCCCAGGAAGATGAAACAGATTTGAGAATGTTTGCTGGGTGTGCTCTACTACGGCTCAACCTCAAGGGCACAATAAACTTAGAACAAGTGCTTAGAAACAGATCAAAGATCCAATGAATTATTTTGCATTTTTAACCTCTGACCAAAGCACCATATCCTGAATACTGTTGCGGTTAATTGGAGAGCTTAAAAGATAAGTAGCATACAGGGACAACCATTGCCATAGGAAAGTAAAACTGTGTGATTAATTATGGCATATCCCCTTGTCTATTCAATCTGTTTGTGTAAAACCTTTTTTTATTCTTTCAGCAAGAATATCAGAACTTTTCCCCTATTGAGTAATATTTAAATTCATGCATATGCAAATTTTAAAAGTGAGAATGTGCAGAAGTATCTATTGAGCTTATTTTTACCTACATAAAAAAATTAAGCGCAAATCTCAGTGAAAGTTGTTCACTTATGTTTTTCACAGTTTAGTGGCAAAAGTTAAATTTATTTTGAAATCTAGGTCCATTTTGAAGAGATCAATACTTAAGCAACTCCATTTTCAATTTACACATTGGTCTATAACCCAATGATATTTCTTTAAAGTTCATTGAAAAGTCAATGTGTTCTTTTCAGTCTGTCTTGAATAATAAGGTGGCTCTGGATCAAGCTGGCTGTCTGTTAAATGCTGATGATTTTATAAACTGATACGAAATACTTTGAATTATGTGTATGCAGTTTGATGACATTTTTTGTTATTTTCCCATGTTTTGGTGACTAGTTACCATAATATGTGAAATTCTTTCTAATGCTATAACAAACTTAACAAAACAGGAAAAAAAGTGTTACTGAATTTTAATTCCATGAACTGAAATTGAAATTCACATCAGTTCAGCACATTTCAACAACCAAGTAGTACTGAATACTGGATAAATGTTTTTATTTGCATGTTTAATTGTTTCCTTAAACCAAAACAGTAATGCTACTTTATACATATGAAAATCCTAGAATATGAATTTGATTGAAGTTAATAGGCTTTTGTAATTTAAATTAATAACCTTAAATCCTGCGTTTTGTGTATTGACAAGTCTGTGTCTCTGACCAGAGTGTTCTTCTTTCAATTGGTTCAACCATATTCTCAGTGAAGTGGAACTAAGAGCTTCAAATTCACTCAAAATTACAGGATGCATTTACAAGCATTTACCTGGTAGTAAGAAAGTGTTATGATCTATAAAAATCCACATTTTACCCTATTACTGGATTTAAAGAGAAATATATAAAAGTAGATAATTCCTTTTAAAGCTAGTTGTTGTCTTTGTTGTTTTTATTAAAAGGAAAGCCTCTTGATTGTCACACCTGGGTATACGATCAATAGCTTCAGATTCAGAAGAAATTCTGGTCCTAAATACTTTTAGCATCAAAATAGGACTTCTATGTCTATATTCTTCTTTTCCCAACCTTTTGATCTTACTTTTTTACTATATATGGTGATGTGGATATATGATGGACATATATACCTGTTAGTTTGGTATTTCATGGCAAGTATAATAATTTTAGGATTTGCAGTCACATTGTGTAAGAAAAAAATACTAATACCCTGAGACTGACCTTTATTAATAACCTATAAATTGTCAGCTGATACCTTAGGGTTTGGTTTGTTGGTTTGGGGTTTTTTTAAAGTGAAAAAATTGTGCTTAATGTAATCAGTAGCAATTAAAAGAATTACATAAGGCATTTTCCTTTTTTTAGCATAAAGTCAAGAAAAAAAAGGTGATGCCATTTCATTAAAATGTAAATATGTCAACTGAAATTTAGATAACCGAGTATTAATGATTTAACTAACAGGATGAAATCTTCCTAAAAGCAAAGAGAAGGTTCAATAATACCAGTCTGAGCACAGGTAATAACTGATTTCAATGGAGAAATACTGTCTTCAGTGAAAAAGTCTTTTCATAAAATCATGAGCTTGAATATGTAGTGGTTTATCTTTGGTGAATATATTCATGGGATAATAAAAGGCTGAATAAAATTGAAAGAAAGCTATCAGCTGTATCACAATTTCAGGTTAGGCAATTTAGATTTACTTCAACAGTTTTTCTAAATAAAGCTTTGATATGTTTCATGAAAGGAAAGTGCAATTTACTATTAAATTGGTCTATTTACATAAGTTTTGAGAGGAATAACCATTCTTGGTAAAAAAGTAAGCACTTGTACTCTATATAGCTCAGAACATTAATGATTATGTGCCAAATACATCTAGCAAATACATTTCTCTTCTGTAATTCTAGTAGAGTTGCTGTTGCTGTTGCTGAACTCAGAGAGGAATTTAGTTCTTTGTGCTTCAAGACTAATAACTAAAACTACAAAAGATGCTAGTCCTCAAACACTGGTAATAAGCATACCAATTTAATATGCAGGTCCTCAAAACATTTGTCTATTTGTCTTTTAATTCTGAAGTCACCCATAGAGACAGGCAAAGATTTTAAACTTTTTGTTGGTAAAGTTAACGTGTGTGTTTCAAGTCATCTCTATGGCTGCTAAAGCATTCACAGTGCTTAATGGTCAGGTTGTACAACAGCAGTTATCAACAGTTGTTCAAAAGTGTAAATGTTTTTACTCCAGTTTTGGACACATGCAATAGCTTCTATCCAAGTTTGGATCATTTTCTTAATTTCATCACTTGAGCCCATTGACAAAGTGATATCAGGACAGCTAGGAAGTAGGTTGTGCACAGACCGAATCAGTTCTATCCACTGCAGCTTTCCAGGTATCTGAACTAAAGCATAAAGCTGTAGTTAAAGCTTTTCATTAAGCTTGTTTGCGGCCAGAAAGCTGCATGTCTAAAGCAACATTAGTTGACAGAAGCAGACAGGACATTTCTCTAGCATTTAATTACAACTTGTAACTCATTTAGGTTTCAAAATCATGAAAGTTGTCTCTACAATGTCATTAACACACCAGTTCTCTACTGGAATCTCTGCGTAGTTTGGTAGAACTGGCAACTTTATACTAGTGGTGTGACACTGACTTTTGCTACTTTGCACTATTTTCTTTAGCATGTTATGATCCACAATTGAGTCCCTCTTATTTGCATGTTTGATTTATTAGAATAGCAGACTTCTCATAACATCTTAGGAAAAATATAGTTGTGTTGATCCTGCATTGGACAGGGTGGTAAATTACAAATGTCCTATTGAAGTTTGTTTCATGTATATTCTATAGGCATCTTACAGCACTCTCCTGAGAAACTAGCTTCCCATGGCTTGGACAGATGCACTTGTAGCTGGGTTAAAAATTGACTGGATGGCTGAGCCCAGAAAGTGGTGGTGAATGGAGTTACACCCAGATGGGAACCAGTCACTAGTGGTGTTCCCCAGAGCACAGTGTTGGGGCCAGTCCTGTTAAATAACTTCACTGGCTATCTGGACAGGAGGATTGAGGGCACCCTTGGTCACTTTTGGATGGCAGCAGCTTGGGTGGGAGTGTTGATCTGCTGCAGGGTAGCAAGGCTCTGCAGAGGGATCTGGACAGGCTTGATTGATGACAGGACAATTGTATGAGGTTCATAATGACAAAGTGCTGAGTCCTGCACTTGGATCACAACGACCCCAGGCAGTGCTACAGGCTTGGGGCAGAGTGGCTGGAAAGGTGCCTGGTGGAAAAGGACCTGGGGCTGCTGGTAGACAGCCAGCTGAACATGAGACAGCTGTGCCCAGGTGGCCAAGAAGGCCAATGGCATCCTGGCCTGTGTCAGCAATAGTGTGGCCAGCAGGACCAGGGCAGTGGTTGTCCCCATGTACCAGGCACAGGTGGGGCCACACCTGTGTCCAGTGTTCAGTTCTGGCCCCTCACTACCAGAAAGACATTGAGGGGCTGAAGTGTGTCCAGAGAAGGGCAGCAGAGATGGTGAAGGGTCTGGAGAGCAAGTCCTTTGAGGAGCAGCTGAGGGAGCTGGGGTTGTTTAGTCTGAGAAAGGAAAGATCAGAGGAACCTTATCATTCTCTGCAACTACCTGGAAGGAGGTTTTGGACAGGTGGGGGTTGGCCTTTTCTCCCACTTAACAGGTAACAGAATGAGAGGATTGTGCCGTGGCAGGTTTCCATTGCAGACGGGGTTTCACGGTGAAGATGGCAGAGCAAGGCTAAGGGTTGGAGTTGATTTTAGACGTCTTTTGCAACCATAATGATTCTGTGGTTCTCTATCGATATTCTATGTTCTTAGAACTGCCATGCTGGATTGGACCTCAGGAAAGATGAAGTAGTTGTATGTCATGTAGTACCCTGCGAGTTGCATCAACAAGAGAGGATATGGGAGTTCAAATTATTGATTGCTTGAAAAACCTGAGTATTTCCTCTTACAGTATAGAATAATATGTTAAACATTATCTATAATGCATTCTGGACATTTAATATATCTGTTTGAATAAAGAATAAAGAGCTGTTTAAAATGGGGCAGTCTTATTATGCCATTTGCTTTTTTGGATTCCACTAATTAAATAAAATGGAAAGAAACAGAATTCTAGGGAATTCTTCTCACTTGCAGGATGACTGGATTAGCAAGGTCCCAAGTAAACCTATGCATGAAGAGTTTTCATTGGAAATACAGAGATATGTTTGGCCTATGTTGGTTTGAAGTTAGGCAGCCACTGAGTGGCAGTTCAAAGGACACTGAGCAGTGAGGCGTGAGAGAAGACTGACAAGGGATTTTCCAAAGTACCCCTTCAGTTACTTCAGCAATACTAATATCTTGAAAGCTGCTCTATTTAGATGAATCAAAAATCTTACTGCATAGGAAAAAACCACATTTTGTGCATTACATCTCTATTTCTCTTTCATAATTTTGAAGGATGATCATTGCTAGAGCAATAGCAAAAGAGTTATTTATTTACGGTGCCAGTGAAGAAGTCTATTCCTAGTCAGTCCTGTGAAAATAAAATTAAGCCAGACCAGTGTTTAAACACAGAATATTTTATTTGGCTCTTGAGTATTATATTCAAACACACAGAGACTCAGAAAACACTTAAAAAAATCTTTCAATGGTAAAAATGTTCCTAAACCATTCTGTCAGATTAACTGCTGCACTCCTACGTTAGTCTAAAATAAGAATATGTTTTCAGGTATAGTATGACTACTGCTTATGAAGTTACCACACAGCGGGATTGTTGGCTCACGGCTGTTGCTAGATTCTAGTAGTATCTGCCGATAAATGTTGGCTCTTCTGGTGATGATGTCTTAACAGTAGCCACTGAAGTTATGTAAGCTTCTTAGTCTTCTTTAATCAGCATTGAATAGAAAGAGAATTTTTAAATTAAAAGTAAAGTTTTATTGCATTTATGTTAGGTCACAAAAAATTGCCATAGTCATGGAGTTTCTAAAGACTACTCCTTTCTAAGATAACTGTATTTTAGAAGAATGTTATTGTTCATCTCTTAATATGCAGAGATTATTATTTAATACATTTCAGTCAAATTGTGGAAAGACCAAAACTCGTTGACACTTCTGAGACTTCTATTCACCAATGTCTTTATTATAACAGTTTCTCAAATGTAATTGCTCTGAAATTCATTTTCTAATCCTACAGTTTCAATTGTTGGCTAAAGATTGAATTAGGAACAAGAGCCTAGGTACTGAGAGGATTCTCTGAGGGCTTGGACTTAGGTATTGCTTTTGTGTTAGCAACTATGCAGTAGTTGTGCTTTTGACCTTAGTTTAATTGCAAAAGATGATCTGTAATAAGAACTTTGTGTGAAATGTAAATAAATGTCAACTGGTGCATTAATAAGCTAATTTGTTCATTTGAATAACGATAGCAAAGACAAATGTAGTATTCATCAATAAAACCCGCACATATCTTGAGGCTGGGAAAGCACTGTAGCTGTGTGGCTCCTCCAGTAAGTATAATTGCAAAATTACAACTCTGGCAGAGAAAATGCAAATGAATAGAGGGAAAACCGAAATGGAACACCATTACTGTACTGTCAGTATCAAAGTTTCTCAGTGATCAGACTGGGGACTAATTTAATTCTTTTTTTTTTTGTTAACTGGCACTGAGGTGTGGAGTTCTGCTGAAAATTCCAGTGAGCAAAACTGGAGGACGCAGTAGATAAAGGAGTCAAAATACCCATATAGTCAGAAGTGAATGATCTTGAGAATGATGATTTGGTCTTTAAGCTGGTAAGTAGAAATGAGATGTAACTCACTAGTATAAAGTGCAAATCATGCACTCAGGGAGCACACAAATGATTCCTAATCTTCAGGGAAAATTACCTAGTTTAACTTAAACTGTAGTTAGTTCTTCATTAGCATCTCAGTTAGGCTGAGATGGGTTATGGTGAAACAGTTTTTAGAATATATTAGGGAGAAGTAACAGGGAAAGACAGTAACTAGTAGCTGGGGACAGAGGAGCAAGAACCTCTTTATTGGCACAAACAGTGCCACAAATGCATGTCCTCAGCCCTGGGGCTATAGTGGTCCGAATTCTTGCTGTTAGCTTAGTCAATGTGATATTCCAGTTTAAATATCCCAGATGTGAGAATTGAAACATTGATGCCCAAACTATGCTTACTGTAAGAGGAAATCTTTTATATTTTAAGGGCCTATCAACAGAAAAAGATTTGGTCAGTTCATTTGATTCATAAATTCAGTTCAGAATTGCTTCACCCTCATCCCCGCTCTGACGAAAAATGTGAAATAAAACTTGCACCATTTTATATGAAAACCTCTGTAAGGATTTTCTTTATATAAATATTGCACTGTTCCTTTCTATTCAATTGAAGTTATATGTGAAAATGGTTTTAACTTTTGAATGAATGAGCCAGTTTTCTGTCAGTTGTAATATTGTGTGGTGAGGTTGGGGAAAGATGGCTGGGGATAAAACTAGAGAAAACTGGGAAGTAATATTCACATCTTAACAGAAGTTATAATGGTATGGAAATTATGGGGTTGCTACTCCCTGGATGGAATGCAGCTGGCATGCTCAAAACCTATTCCGCGATGATTCCCCATACACACAATCTGCAACCATAAGCACCTGCTAAGGGGGATGGAATGGAGGGTGAAGCAGAGTGGGGACACTGCAGCCAGGCTCTGTTGAAATCTTTGCAGGGAGTGGAACTCAGTGGTACTTTGCAGAGAATCCACATAACACCCGTCAGTCAGGGAAGAGAGGAGGAGATGCCTTGTTGCTGAGCCAGCGACTGGGCCAGAATCGCTCTCCTCACATGAACTTGGTTTTTTGTAACATAATTGTAATATGAATGCACACTTGCATCCCAAAGGTACCCGCCTCCAAGGTGCAACCAACCCTCACTGGGCATGTGCTCTTTATTTTATTGACTATACACCCATCGGTAAAAAAAGTATGTATGACTAGAGTCAATCGAGCTCCACCTCACACAGAGAAATAGTATAAAAGTAAGTTGAGAAAGGGGAAAAGTTGGGTAAGACTCCATCATAGTTACTGGGATCAGTTGACAGACTGAACCTGTCTTCTCCCCTGTGGACACCTATTGGGTAAGAATCATACTCTATGCACACTAAATACTTTAAACTGGGGATTAGAACTTGCCTATGTATTGCTTTGAATACGCTTTTGCAGTCAGATACTATCATCATCAATCCTTGAACCTTTTACAATTTTGTATTAAAAAAGAGTGTGATTGCGTTGGTGTGAGTCCTTCAGGGGTGCTGGCAATCCCCAGCAGCAGGTAACACACTCAAATACAGCAGAAGGTTCACTGAGGTGTCCTAAACTGGGAAGACCTGCTGAGGGGTCTCCTTTATGCTGTTGGTGTGCCCCTGAATAAGTCAGTCAAAGTTCTCTCTGATCCAGCAGGACTGCTCAGTGAAGTTTCCTCCTGACAGGACGCTGACACTGATCAGGCACTGGGTCTCAGCTTTCCTGGGGTGCTGACAGACAAATCAGACAATAAGGGTTGAGGAAATCTCCCTTTTAAGGTGACAGAGGGCTTTGTAGATACTTGCTATACTGTTCAAGAACACACATAACTAGAGGATGATATTGCCCTATGCTTTTAAGAAACTTATAAGAGGTATGGGTCCAATGTGATTAAGTTATTACTGATAAATAAGTCCAGACAAAAAAATCTGCTACTGAAACTAAAGAAGGAACAAACAGGAAAATTCTGTAGAATGGGAATAGCCCATAATTCATAGAATAGTGAGCGCATTGGGTTCCAGTGTGTTTAGAGCTACAAAAAGAACAAACCAATTTCTATAAACTTAGGGGACTAAACATTAAACATAATTTGCTTGTGTGTAATTTGTGCCTACTTTGTTTTCTAGCAACCTAAATTGAAATCAAGACAGCTAATCTCAATTGCCATAAATTCTGCTACTATATTCTGCTATGCAAAATTAATGAACAAAATAACTAAATAAGGAGGCACTCTAAATGAACTAAGCAGCACAATTCTACCAAGGCCCATAAAGTGAGACAATGCAAATCCATCCTGTAAGTATTTTCAGTGTATGCAAAATATGTGTGGAAATGAAAGCATATGGCTATTAGTCACCAGATATTCTTGCTCAAAATACTGTAAATAGTCATGAAAATAAGTCGCAACAAACTTGATATGTTGTAACAGATTTTGTTTAAAAATGCCTAGAAATGAAGTAGGAACTAAATTTTCAATAAGACAGAACTAAGAAATCAAGGTACATGGATTAAATATCTGAGGAGGTAAATATTCACAACAATTGATACATTCATATAGTCCAATATATGTCTTGAAAACTTATATCAAGATCTGTTCCTAGACATTTACATGCATGACACTCTTGGGTTCTTCCAAACATACTGTTCACTCACTGCAGAAAAAATCTCTTCAAATTTTAAGAAGCACAAAAGTTCTACAGAATGAATAGTTAGGTTAAGATCTTTTTTCTAGTCTGATCTGCATACATTCTCACTGAAACATAATATCAGATATGTGGGGTTTAATTGTTTTCACCAGGGAACACACTGAAATCACTCAGCTTTGCTTGATTGGTATGTTTTGGGTTTTTTTTTATTTGGGGTGGTGATTTGTGTTTTATTTTGATTTTTAGCTATTTTTTTCCTTCTATGGGAAAGCAATAATCTTTCTTTTCAGATTATCCAAAAAAAAAAAAAAAAGAGTAGAACTCATAAATGAAAATAGTAACTTCGTTGAGTATTTTTTCAGTCTGAGCAAAACTGTGAGAAAAACTGTGAGAAAAGAGGCTAAATGCCTAGAGAGAGCATCCTAGCTAAACAAGGGGCTCGTGGTCAATGGCAAGTTGAATCAGCAGTGCCCTGGCAGCCAGGAGGGCCAAGTGTGTCCTGGGGGGCATCAGGCACAGCATCACCAGCCAGGCAGGGGAGGGGATTGTCCTGCTCTGCCCTGGACAGCCTCACCTTGGATATTGTGTGCAGTTTTGGGCACCACAGTGTAAGAAGGATTTAAAGCAATTAGAGGGTATACAAAAAAGGATCAGGAAGACAGGTGAAGGATCTAGTGGGGAAGCCATATGAGGACTGGCTGACTTCACTTGGTTTGTTCAGCCTGGAGAAGGGAAGACTGAGGGGAGAATACAACTTCCTCACAAAGGGAAGAGGAGGGGCAGGTGCGGTTCTCTTTTTTCTAGTGACCAGTGACAGGACCCAAGAGAACAGCATGAAGCATGTAAATGGTTAAACCTCAATGAGCAGGTAAGGTTTTTTGTTGAATTCCAAGCTTCATCATCTGACTTTATCAAGCCTTATATGACTATTACATGAAAGATAAGAGTTCCTCAAAAAAAGATGAGAAACATATAATTTATTTGCTTAAGCTGGTTAACATTCCCACAAATTGGCTGGACAAATATTGAATCACTAATCATGAACCAACACAGGTTTTGGTGAAATTGCAGTATTACTTATTGTCCATGGAAATAACTAAGATATGAAGATATCCAAAACCTAGCAGTCACAAAGAAGAATGAAAAGTGCTGAATAAAGCCTCCTTTTTTTGACCTGTTAAACTGTTTCTGTCACACATAATGAGTGCTATATAAAAATCCATTTAACAGCAGTGTCACTGAGCCCTGTCTTACAGATCTTTCCATGGCCGATGATTAATGTTTCACAACTACATAAAAATCCAGGGACGAAACCAAATTTGAAGCAGCCTAATTACATAAATAGTTTCACAATCTATTCAGATTCATTTCCCAGAGTGTTGCTTCATATGCTGTCTCTTTCTCTGTAAGCCTGTTTAAAATGCTAATATACTTAATACATATTTGCAATACCTAAGAAGTAATCTTATCCATTCAAACTCAACACATACTAATTTCCTCAAGACTCTTGAACACTTTAAAGAGCTAATTGTGCCTATTACTGTCATTTACTTTGAAATGATATGTGGGCTCCCCTCTGAAACAGAAATCCCCAATTTTGCTTAGTAATGAAGAAAGTTCTGTTTCAGTAAGCCTTTCTGATCTAATGGCTCTGATTTCATTTAGAAAGAATAGGTTTACTTGTACAAAGAATGGTGACACATATGTTTAAGGCAGATAACTGACTGCTTATCAAATTTGTTCTAATTAGACATTTTTGTATTATAGGATTAATGTAGACACTTTTGGGACACTGCACAAGAAGCATATGTAATTCACAAGTGAGATGATTTTTTAAAAGCAATTTTGCATTTTTTTCATGCTATTTCTCCAATGTATAAGAGGTTAAATATAGTACTAAAAATAGTCAATGTCACTAGAATAAAGCTGAGAAACCTTTGATTCTAATTAAGTTTTAACCTGATACATTGCATATGTCTGCGTTTTACTTTGCGCATCTATGAATTTGTTCATCTTTTCAGGAACGTGAATCCCAATTCAATCACCTTTTTTTTACAAAGCAATAATTTACATAATTGTGCACCATAGTTTCCATTGTGAAGCACCTTTGAAAAAAATGAACTACTAGAAAAACAAGCTTCTTCTTCCTTTAGTCTGGGAACTAGACAAAATGGCTTTTTGCTCAAGGCTTTTTCATCCATGAAGACACAGCACACTTTATGTACAGTTGTGTCCTCATACTGAAAGCATAGCTAAAGGTGAAAGTTCTAGTCCTGATCAGGTTAAAACATTTAAATCCTGAGGAAAATCTGCACTTAAACCATTATAAGTATATTGTAGTTTTGTTTTGAGTTTATTTTTGTCAGAGAAAGCTAATTCCTTTCGGTAAGATAAACATGAGATGAGCGGTCTTGTGTTATATGATGCCACAAGGCTGATGTATTTAAGATCATTCTTTGCTCTACACTGAACTGTAAAAATACCTGAAGCTGATGTAAGGCCTAATAATCATTACATCAAAATGACTCTAGAGAAGAAAAGGTGGAGGGAAGACTTGGTCATTCAAGAATGCTAAAAATTACAAGAACGAGTCACTTGTTTTCCATGTACATTTTGGATAAAGCTGGAAAGCTTGATGAAGAATTAAGGACTTTTATCAGATAAAAAATTATTCACTGCTTGCTTCTAGGGAGATGAAGAGAACAGGAGTTGAATGGAAGGAATCCAATTCTAAAAGTCACATCACAGTAAAACAGAGATTTAGGAAAGAATGACAGATGCGTTCAGAATATATTATATGCCTTCTATTTGTTTTGTTTTAAGTCAGGGGCCCGAGTTAAAGGTACAAAGTTATGACATTATTTTATATGTACAAACAGCAGTTGGAAAGAAAGTCTAAGGAAGAAGATAGGAAGCGGAAAGAGTAGTATTGAAAAATTTTGTGAGAAACCCAAAGCAGCACAGTGTTATACTGACAGGAAAGGGAGAAAAACATGAGAAATCTGATCAGTTAATTTTTATGAGGATATCAGAAACACTTATTTCCTAGAAGAAGAAAAACTATGGTGGAAGACAGATTTTAAGAGAAACCAGAGAAAGCAATTAGTGATTTATGCAAGTCACCAAAGCTCCGTAACTTTCGGAGTTATGGCTGGGTATTTGATGTACTCAGGTATTAATTTATTACTGTGTAATAACAAGAAATCTTCCTGACCTATGTTGTATGTTAACATCCACAGCATGAACCATTTGCTCAGAGGTTGTTATGTACATACACATCCCAAATCACTCTGATCCCTAGCTGAGGACTGTTGTGGTTCAACCCCAGCCGGCCACTAAGTGTTCAAGTGTTCAACCACACAGCTTCTCACTCACTTTGCAGGTAATGAAAGCAGTTGCTGGTTTGGCTCTGGTATGGAATGCCAAATCCCGTATGACTGCCAAATTGAGAGGCATTTTAACATACTTAGCTTATACCACGTGAAGTCTTAGAGAAGTCAAAGTGACTCTTCGTGAGCTAAGTGCTGCTAGTGATGAATAAGGTCATCACAGTAAACTGATTATCTACATATCACTTTAAAAATAATTCACTTATTATTAGACAATAACAAGATCACTCCAGCCTCAAAAAATTTGACATTCTTGTTGAAGAAAATGACAGTAATTGGATACCAACTTTTGCTGCAAGGAAGGCATTACTTTAATGTTAATTCCATTTTATACAGATATTAAAAATTGAAACAGTTGATTTTAATGACAGCAACTAAATCAGAAATGGAAAAATACACTGGCATAACAGAAATATTCTTCGGTACAACAAAAATCTAAAATAGCAGGGCATGGAGAAAAAATACCAAAGTGCTAAATAAAGTGATAAATGAACTAAATACAAGAAAAGAAACACATATAAGAAAATAACTTGTTGACAGAGAAGGATTAACTATCTTAATTAAAAAGTACTGGAGTTATTATGTCAAACAGCTTAGATTTTTACCTAGCAATTGGAAACCCGGCAGGATTTATAAAGTACATTTTTCTATTAATAGCAGTCTATAGAAGTATCAGGAAGAAATGCAGACAATGCACATTTCAGATCCGCATAATGACATCCATCACATCCCTGTAGGGGTCCTAGAAAGAGATGTTTAAGTTGTGTACCAATCTCATTTTGCTGATAACACTTTTCATCAGAAAAGATGAAACAAATGTGACTTTCAAAATTTAATCATGAAGGACAAGGACACTGGATAACAGTAACCACTTCAAATGTCTCAGGAACTTGCACTGTAAATGTGCATGTTATCAACTTGAAGGCAGACCAACATACTTCAAGGCAAACTATCCAGATCATTTTAGCTCTTGAAGTAGGAAGGACACACAGTACTTTAAATATATTATACAGGTTACAAAAGAGAGGCATATTCTCAGCATCACATAAATATGAAACAGTCTGAGGTGAAAAAAACCTTTAACCAGAGGCCAGTAGATCACTTTGGGTGGGCAAAGCAAATATGCAACATTTCATCAAAGCTATGACGTCAGTAGTAGGCCTGAAAAAAAACATTTAATATACAGAATGATGATATATTGACAACTAATACTGTACAAAAGAAAAATACTTCAAAAATACATTCTACATTACAGAATATGGTTTTGCAATTGAAAGATACAAGTGGATTTTCAAGAATATTGAGTAACCTGAGAGAATAATCATAAAGATCTTGCTAAGAAAATCAAAAATTATTCACTCAGTCAGAAAACCTGACTGTAAAAATGACACTGATACACAGAATATCACTAATAGCTTAATACTGCTGAAATACATATTACAATGCACCAATGTGTAAGAAGGGTCAAAAACCACATTTGCCTTTCTAGTCTTGCAGCTAAATGGAAAAAGAAAAAAGACTTACAGCTTTATTCTATTGGGGGAAAAATTCCTTGAAGAGAAAATTTTCTTGAAGGATATTTCAATTATTTCAAATATTTCCTTATTAGACCCACACTTTTCTTATACAACTATGAAGTCAGGGATGGCTATGAAAGGAGTCATAGACAAAGTGTGTATACACATTAAATTCACATATAGCCATGTCACTATCAGCGTGATTGTTGTGCATGTTTTCTTTACTTAGGCATGTTTTTACAGACATTCATTCATCTGCTTAGTCAATATGAACAGCTCTTCCCACATTAAGTGAATTATTCATATACGTACAAAATTAAGGACTAAACAGCATCTTCCTGAAATGAAAGGTGTTAATCCCCTCTACCACACCTTTTGTACACGTATTCCAGTACTTGAGGAGGAAAACACAGGGGTGGAAGGGACAGCCAAGGTCCCCACAAGGTCCTCCCTTGTGAGATCCCACCTGCAGTGCCACATCCAGCTCTGAGGTTCTCAGCACAGGGAGGACATGGACCTGTTGGAGTGAGTCCAAAGGAGTGCTATGAAGATGATCAGAGGGATGAAGCATATCTGCTGTGGGGAAATGCTGAGAGAATTGAGGTTGCTCAGCCCAGAAAAGAGAAGGCTCCAGGGTGACCTAATTGCAGCCTTCCAGTATGTGAAGGGAGTCCACAAGAAAGAAGGAGAGGGACTTTTACAAGAGCATATAGTGACAGGAATCAAGGGGATGGATTAAAACTAAAAGAGAGATATTAGATATTAGGAAGAACTAACCCTGTGAGGGTGGTGAGGCACTGGAACAGGTTTCCCAAAGGAATTGTGGATGCCTCATCCCAGAAGGTGTTCAAGGCCAGGCTGGGTGGAGCCCTGAGGAACCTGGTCTAGTAAAAGGTGTTCCTGTTCACGGCAGGGGGGTTGGAACCAGATGATATTTAAGGTTCCTCCTAAACCAGGTCATTCTATGATCCTATGATACTCTCTCATCATTTAGACTGTAAAGAGAACAATTAAGGTCTAGACTGAAGAACAAAACTACATATTCATCTAATTCTCCATCTGATCTTTTACCGAAAGAGTTTTGATGTTTTGTTTATAGCTAATTCATACTTAACCATTGCTATTTCCTTCCATTTCACGATACTGATATACTGGTCAGAGTAAAATATAATGGGAAAGAGAAATTGGACAGATTGAGCATTTTTTACCTTCCTCCTTCTATGGTTGTCAAAAGAAAACTTTGGGACTAATATTGCACACTTGACAAGTTCAGACAAAACTTTCTGATGTCTTTCCTCAAGCTTGAACATTTTTATCTTCATTTCCACTACTACTGAAGATCCTGAATACACTGAACAAAACCATCGTGCTGTTCAAATGAAATCGAAATGACAGGACAAATGTGTAAAAAACATTAAGTTACTTAGATAAATATATCTCATTGATTTGCAATATAAAAGTACCAGTCCCAGTATATACCTTTAATTCCCTAAGAATATCAGACCACACTCAGTCTTTCTATGAAGACAGAAAACTTGATCTCTCTAGTGCATAACTAGAAACCAGGATTTTACTTCAGAGGATCAAGCTTTTATCTATAACACTGCAGTATTTTTATTTGCTGGAATAGCTTACATATAGAGTTGTAAAAGAATTTCCATTGGATAGAGATTCTCTCCTCATTCATCCATGTATCACAGAGGCCAGAATAGACAGAGGTATTTAGGAAAAGAAGAACAGAAAGAGAACAAGTACAGAAGTGTTTTTTACCTAGTGTATGCTCTCAACTTCTAGAAACTGGCACTTTATCTAGACTATCATTATGCAATTTGCAAAGACTATCTGATAGAAAGAGTAAAGAATATGAAGCCAGACTCTTCTCAGTGCGACCTGATTGTCTGACAAGAAGCTCTGAGTACAAACAGGAAGAGTGGAAATTCTGACAGAAAATACACTGGGGGTAGTTACACTGGAATTCATTGCAAAGAGCTGTGGATTCTCTGTCCTTTGAATTGTCCAAAACCTAAAATCTAAAACCTAACTGGGCACATTCCTAAGCAACCTGTTCCAGCTAATCCTGTTTACAGCAGGGTGTTTTTTCAGATGTCCTCTAGGGGTGCTTTCCAATCTCAGCAAATCTCTCATTTACTCCAGGGTGAGAATATTTATGATATCCACAAAAATGCCACACTTCAGAGGTGCATATGGACCTCTGTGCACTCGGAAAGCAAAGCTTATGCTTCTTTTTGGATCTATGCCCAGGAGTAATAGAAGTCCAACTACACCCCTAAATATGCTTCTCAGGCAGAAATGTACCTGCTAGCGTATCAATGACATTAGCGAAGAGAATACAGTTTGTAAAATAAAAAAAAATAGCAGTTTGAAATTGATGTATCATAGTGCCTCACCGAAACCATTATTTCTGTGCTGTCACTCGAGTTTAAGTATAAAAGGCCCCAGTGCTCTGCTAAAATTATAACTGATTTCCTTTTCACTACCTGTAGAAAAACAGTATCAACGTAAAAATGCCTAGTTCTGTGAAAACCTGGTAATCTGTTTAAAGTAAAAGAACCCCAAACAAGTTATAAGTACGTGCAATAGATACATAAAATAAAAATTTCAAAGTAGATGGAAATCAAAATAGCTGAAGAAAGGCTAATGATGCATAAACTCCTTATTAGACACTTCAAGTGGCCCATCTGAGTCACAGAGATTTCCTGCTCCTGTTGTACTTTCCTGGTCATTACCAACTGTAATAGAAATGGAAAATTTAATTAAGAACTGTTACATCATATATCATGTATATCATTCATGTATCTACTGCTGTAATTTTAAATTCTCCTTTTGGCAAGGGAGGGACCTACAGAACTGATGGGCTTGTAAATGGGGAGTGTACCTGAGGTTTCAACTCTTCCTGTGCTGAAGATTTTCCTTATAGCACTCAAACCCTCAAACTATTTACTGAAGTTACCTTCCTTTGAATTCCTTTGACAGGAACCTTAAAGCAGCGCTTTCCTTGAGGTCACTGCAAGAAAAGTCATAGATGCATAAATAGGCCATTAGTTGTCCCTTAAAAAGAAAAAAAAAAATCAGTGTTTAAATATCAACATATTATGGAAATGCTTAAAAAGTAAAAATCAGAAGACACACGAAAATGCTATTCAGGAATAACCGTATCTGGTTTTGCTTATTATTTCCTGTAAAGATTGTCAAGATAATATTTGATCATATAAAATATTCCCAAATTAGGATTAGATTTTTTGTACACAGAGTAAGAGACAGACTTTTTGTCCTAGACTTCAGAGTCAGACAAGGTTGGTTTGTTTCTGTTTTAAAGAGCAATTAAGTGATTTCATGTTATATGACATTTGATCATGTACAAATAAGATTTAGATTTTTTGACTTTCTGTTCTGTTCTTGATACACTCTTATCTCCCTCTGAACCTTTTCTCAGGATGCCTAGAGGTATATTTACAGGTAAGTAAATGAAGAGGAAAAAATACTTTAAGTTATTAAACTCAACTTTATGACACCTTTCAAATAAAGAATTGTAACAACATTAGTGCTTCTAGTTTAGATAGCATTTCAGAAAACTATTAGTATTAAGAAACTATTCTTAATTAAGAAATGTATTTTTAATACAATAGGCACTATAATTACCTGTCAGTAGAAAATCCCAAGAAATTTTTATAATGGTGTAGATAAAAAGATGAAATTGTGCATTTAGTCTTACTCATGAACCAACAATTAAAATTAGAATAAATGTCATAAGTAAAATTTCATAAAAGGGTTTGACTGAAACACCTTGGCAACTCCAAGCAGAATAATAATCAATTATATTTCTAGGATCTATGTACTGCAATTACAAGATTCCCAGAATTACCTTTAAATGATATATTTTTTTGTTGTACCTCACAGGAAAAAATAGAAAATAAATTGCATTGAGCTAATAGAGCTATTCCATATTGAATTATTTTTCCTGTTAAAAGACAATTGAAAATAAGGACAGTCATCCCTCCGGGCAGTTTGAAACACTGTGGCATCTGAAAAAAGTTAGTGAACATCACTAGAGAAATAGTAAGAAATAAAATGTGCGGATTTTTGGTAATAAAATGGCATGCTGGTTGCTATCAAAATCAAACATCAATCAAAGAAATAGTCTTGTCAGAATTGTCACAAGAATTTGACAAGAAGTACTGAAGATAACACACTTGGATTAAAGGTGAAAAAATGCAGATCTCAAAGGACTTTGTCTATGCAATCAATTTAAAATAATTCAGTAATAGAAGTATTACATTAAAGGGTACTAAAAATAACATTTATCCTCTTTATCCTTGACAACAACAAAAATTATTTTAATAGGACAGATATAATATTTAGGCATGTAAAAAACATTGGAATTAGTAGTGTAAGTTTGTTGTATTATCAGTTTTGAATATTAGTTAGTACATTTCATGATATGGGATAAAGGAAAGAAAACAGAACACAGTAACAAGACAGAACTGTGCTTTATCAGGGCATGTAATAAGAGATTTGATTTAACAGGGTATTTTCTTTCTTAGGAAAGCAACAATTTTCAGGCTAGAATCAAAAATTTTGATTGTAATCATGGTAAATTAGAAGTAACTTCAGCAGGTTATGGCCATTTTCTATTTCCTACTTTTTATCTGGAAAAAAAAAAATATATACATTTTCACTCAATCCAGAAATTACCACTTTGTCATCAACCAAAACTTAGGTTTATCTACAAAATGGCAAGCAGTCAAACTTTCCCAAAGGAAGGTTTCAGTCAATATATCTTTGAGAGTGTTTGAGGGCATTCTAATTATCGGTTCATGTCACTTGCTCGTTACAAATGAGACTCTGAAGTTTATGGATATAAGAAAGATTGAAGGATAATTCTTACTGCCCTCTTCAATAGGGCTGCAAATAGGGCTACTCTAGACCCAGAGGCCCGCAGAGCAGCTTTATGGTGGCTTGAGAGGACAGCAGAGTGACTTTATGATGGCTTGTGGGAATAACACATCTTAGTATGCCGTTTAAATTTTTTAAGTGCTTTTTAAATTATGAAAAGCTTTACACCTTCAATATTTAGAGCAAGTTTTTGAAATTTGGCCTGGAGACAACTGTGAGATAAAAACATAAAGTGCACAAGTTTTTCTTCTAAGATTCTCTTTAGGTTTGGGTGACATGAAGCATGAATTTAATGTCAGTTATCCTTTTGGTAAAGTTCTGATAGCATGTTAAGATAACACACCAGGAAAAATATCTGTCAAGACATAGTCTACAAATCATTTGACAATAATTCCAGCTGGTGGCACTGGCTAGTTTTTCTCCAATTCATTTTAATTTTGTTATCAAAGTCCAGTTTCTGAAAGTTGAAATGTTGCATTTAAAGATCTTGAAGATTAATAACCTTTCATGCCAAAAGTCTTTTCAGGTGGTCTGTATGAGAGCCATTGCTTTTACTCAGGAACACACACGGGAAAAGAATACTTTTAAAATAATTGAAAAATAAACATGCGTTGACTCTTTTTAAAAATTATTATTTTCTTTATTTTTTATTTAGAAAAGAGATGTCATTTCCAAGAAAAAAATGACATGGGAATAAAAAGTCTGGTGGGATGGAAAGTTCCTCCTTTACAAGTCAAGATCTGAAAAGCGATAGCTCTTCACATTAACAGTAGAGGAAATCCCCTACACATTAGAGAAATCCATATTGTACTAGTATGAAGAAGTTAGCTAACAATTTTTTCATTTGTCTATCTGAAAAAAAATCTGATCGATTATAATATTTCACCTTAAACACCTGATCTGTCATGAAAAAAAGTTTTGGTATTGAATTAACTAAATAATGAATTAACTAAATAGTCAGAGCTGGCAAAAATGTTGCTTGGTGGTGCAATGTAAATAATGATATAATATCCCGTACAATCACAAATCCATTTGCAATTATATTTTAATTTTGTATATCCAGCTGTTTTTCTACTTTCTATCACCTCCATCACCAAATTAGAACCAATGTCTTCCTGGTGGCAACCAGGCAACCAAGGACTGTGTTCTGGAGAGATTTCTTTATAATGCAGAGGTCACAAAAGACATCTCAAGTAGCACGTGATGTTCCCATTTATTATTTCTTTTTCTCCCTTCCTGTGACCTGCAGCAAGAGGAAAGGATGAAAGAGTAAGGAAAAAACCCTTTAACCAAACACCTCCCACACTGGAGGATGAGATACTGGAAGAAATGACATCATACGCAATGTTACAAAAGCTGTACAGAATTAAAATCAGCTTTTCTGTCCCTGCACATTTTCTTGAACATATCTACTTAGCTACATCCAGAAATGATAGAATCATAGAGTATGCTGAATTGGAGAGGACCCACAAGGATCATCGAGTCCAACTTCTAGCCCTGGTGACGTGGGCATCACATGCTGACGCATGCCATGGGCATCAGGAAACAAAAGTCCTTCTAGAGTTTGTATTTCACAAAGTTGTTTTTCAAATTCAAATTTAGTATTGGTTGCATAATGGAGAATTGTATATTACGGCATTAGCACTGACTACCATTTGAGAGCTGCAAAGGTAGTAGCAGTGTAATTCCACTTGCAAGAATTCTTTCTTTAGGGATTGCTGAAACTCCACTGAATTCAGGCTTTTAAGAAGAGAATGTGGCTTTTCAACAGAACATGTCAAATGTCCTATGTTTCAGTTACTTTGTTTTCCCTGTGAAGAGCAACCTTTAGAGTTGCACAGTACTGACTGAAAAAGTATATATACCCTTGACAAAAGCTTGTCATAAAATCCACTACAACCCCAAAACAAAAAACCAGCTTGTCTTCCAGTCGGCAACTGCAGTTTAATGCAAAGATGAAGTCAGGTATTTCTGGTGACTGCCAGTGTAGTGTATACATTTGTGTACAGCACTGTGGTGTTAGACATATGTCCCTAACTGAGGTCAAGTGGTGTCCACTTTTCATGACAAATGTTCTGTAAGAACTCATAGAGTGTAAGTACTACATGTTCTTTCTAATTTTACTAGAATTATTCTTGGTTTTGTATCCATCCCTTTCTAGCCTTGTTAGCCTGTCTTCATCACCTACATTGTGCAGTATTCTGCCTTGTGTGGTTTGAGTTTGCAAAGGTTTTGGCCAAGGCTGTGGCACCATATTACCCATTTGAGATTTTTTCAGTTTCAAACTCTTCTCAAGACGATGGATTCTGCCGTAGCTCTGCAACAACACCAGACTGTCCACCAAGTCTGACATTATTCTATATGCATCAGACCTGCAGAATATGTGCAGGTCTGTTGGGAACATGCATCACCTAAAGCAACCCCTTCTCACAGAGATAAATGAGTGCCTTATGACTGCTCTGTGTTACTCTTGAAAAGTCCTTTGCAAAATCACCTGTTACACAAATATAACTGTGATATAGTCCTAAAGATCTGGATCTACTTTTTTTTCTTTTTTACACTAGAACAATAAAGGCTCAGCCCATCTATATTCTTGACAGACAGCTACTGTCAAATCACCTGCAAAACCAAGAGAGTTCATTAAAGAGAAAACATTTTTCACAAAGATGTCTTTGGCCCCAATGAAAATACAAAACAAAGACTGCAGAATAAAAGGACATAGGAAAATAAAGTCCTGAGGAATAGGCTTAGAAAAGTGAGAAACACAGAGTTGGAGGGTAACAAAAGGAGTTTATCAAGTAAACATTCTAAATCAGTGAAATTAGTCAAGTCAGTCCTTCAAGCACAAATCATATGGCAGAGTTAATGAGACAAAAAAAGCTAAAAAAACCCAGCTCTAAAACCAGCTCTCAGGTATTTTGCATATGTGGCAATAATATAGAAATTGCTAGAAAATTGTTTGCAGTATCCATTTATTTTGAGAATGTAAATCAGATTTTATTTCAAAAGCAATTTCATAATAATGATGTTTCACACGGAAGAGATAAAGCAAAATTAGAGAGGAAATTCAGTACCGAAAATATTTCTTTGGTTTTATTCCAGCTGACGTCTTTGCTTCCTGGATGTTGGCTTTTCTTTGCTTTTTTTTTTTCCACTATAGCAGACCTTTACCCTATTTGGCTTACCTTTTAAGACCAAAGCTACTGTACCTTTCATTCCCTGATTGATATTTGCAATCTGGCAGGTGCTAATGGTGCAGAAAAGTGCATATGAGCTTGAGAGAACATTGTTGAATCACAGCATGAAGCTACAGATAATATGGATATATACACTCTAGTTTTACTGACACAGACTTTTAACTGTCATAGATTTGGATAACAGTTGGTCAAATATTTCATTTCAAGGAAATTATTTTTTGTGTGTGCCAAAAGAAAATATGATGTTAATCCAGTGAGACTTGGGCCCCACGCTGCTTCAAATAAGATTAAAGGGATTGCCTACCAGGATGAAGTTCTATTAAGTTTATAAATATTCATTGCTATATTGAAAAGTTTAAAGCAGACTGAATTTCAGTTAATTGCTCACAGAAAGTAATCTTCTTATTTAAAAGAATACTGTTAATTAGATTTTCAAGGAAAAAAGACTGGCAACCCAAGATTTTTGTACAAAGAGAGGGCTTCAGGCAGCTGAATTTTATGAAACACAGAAGTGATCAGATCTGTTATGAGGGTAAAATTAGTTACTAGTTTGGTATGAAGATATTTTCCAGTTACAAGAGAGTATCAATATTTTTGTAAAGGATTCATTGCAATTGAATTTACTCAACCAGTCAGAAGTTCCTGAGTGTTGGTTCAAAAGCTACAGAATCCCTGGCCATATCAGACAAAAGTAAATTAGTTAAAAGACTTGAGCTATGTCATGCAAAACACAAACTAGAGGTGTCAGAGTAGCAAAATTATCTGATCAGAGGGGCTACAATAAAAACAAAGCAAAACAAAACAAAGCACACCTCTGCCCTCCAAAAAACCACCTCCCCAGTATCAGTAGACAGCACAGTTGACATCAGTACTGTAATGAAGAGAGTGGTTACAAAATGTTGATACTGAAGGAATTACTTGATAACAAAAGTGTAAACAATGTTGACAAAGCAGCATTTTCCTTACAATGTCTTCCAAAGTGTACTACTTTATCTGGATTTCCAGGAACAGCATTAACAAGGCATACTGTTGGAATTCAGCAAAACACAGGAAAATACCAGTGGTAATGAAAAGTACTGATGAAATTTCTTTGCCAAGAATTGCATATACTCAGGGAGCTCAAGGTTAGAAGCTACAATTTGTCTCCTAGTTGGTTTATCACAGGCTGCAATAATCGAACAGTTGTCCATAAAAAAAAAAACCCTCAAACCAAACCAAACCAAACCAAGCCAAGCCAAACCAAAAAAAAAAAAAAAAAAAAAAAAAAAAAAAAAAAAAAAAAAAAAAAAAAAAAAAAAAAAAAAAAAAAGAAAAAAAAAAGAGGAGGCTGAATTTGGCTAGGGGCTCATCTACATGGGGAAATAAATGGGAAATGAACTAAAATGTAAAATGAGAGGTCCCTAACTTGTCTCAGTAACTTTCCAGAAGAGCACTCCTTTGCTGTAAGAGTGCTGCTGTGAAAAGGATTTTATCATGCTTTGGAAACATATTAAGATACAATGCATTGAAGTTTTTCTTTAGTACAACATTTTCTCTGCCAAACAGGCACTGTAAGAACGGCAACAGTGAAGTAAATAAATTCCTTCTTCTCATTAATTTCCACATGTAGACAGTTTCAAAATAATGCCTAGTTAAAATTTGTCACACAGGCTATGTTGGTAGAGAGAATCCACTTTGATTATTTACACCAAAGGTTAATCATCCTTTTAATAAGGATGTTTCTTGTCACACATAGAATATATACAACCTTGGCTTTCAGTCCTTAGTTCTTTTTTCTCTTCTTTTTAACTATTCAAATAAGGGGATCTTTTGTAGTCTATTATGAATATACTGAATGAAAAGAATTTTTAAAGTCAGTGGAAAAAGCTCTCATTAAACTCAGAGGATTTGAAACTTCTCCAGAAAATCCTAAAAAAATTTCTTACTTTTTTCATTGCTTCATGAGGTTTGTTTTCCTGTCTGCTGAATAATGAATATTTTGTTCAACACTGAGGGAAAAGGCACAAAATAAAACTGATTTGTTCTGAGGGGTAGTGCATAACTACTTCTAGGTTGTTATTAAAGTAGGAGTGAGCCCAGGAGATGAATCTGTAATTACACGGATCCAGTTGTTTTGATATTCCTCACAGCTAACAGTTCTAGATCTTAAGTAGGACAGATGTCTGCCTCAATACGAAGTTGTGGTTCAACCCCAGCCAGCTGCCAAGCCCCACACAGCTGCTCGCTCACTTCTCCACTAGCAGAATCAGCAAGAGAATCAAAAGGGTAAAAGCAAGAAAACTTGTGGGTTGAAATAAAGACAGTTTAATATAGAAAGTAAAAGTCACTTACACAAGCAAAGCAAAACAAGGAATTCATTCACCACTTGCCATGGGCAGGCAGGTGTTCAACCATCTCCAGGACAGCAGATCCCCATTCCATGTAATGGTGACTTGGGAAGACAAATGCCTTCATTTAAGATGTCCCTCCCTTCCATCTTCTTCCCCCCACTCTGTATACAGAGCATGTTGTCACATGGTCTGGAATATCCCTTTGGTCACTCTGGGTCACCTGTCCTGGGTGTGTCTCCTCCCAACCTCCCATACACCCCCAGCTTCCTCACCAGCATGATAGTACAAAAAGAAGAAAAAGCCTTGGCTCTGTGTAAGCGCTGCTCAGCAATAACAAAAATATCTTCACTTAATCAATTTTGCACTCAGCACAAATCCCAAACACAGCCTCATACCAACCACTGTGAAGAAAATTAACTATCCCAGACAAAACCAGCACACAAGTTGTCGCATTCTGCTGTGGGGAATTGAGGGGCGTTCTTTTAAAGCGGATGTTCTAGGACGAAATCACACCAAACTAGGCAAATATTATATCTGAGAACCATTTATTGGTAATGAAAACTGCACTGCCCTAGTAAATAAGAACAGAAACAACAGAAAAGGAGGAAGGAGAAGGAAAAATAGTGGGGGGAGAGCGAGAGACAGGGGAGAGAGACAGAAAAAGTGGGCCCAACCACCAGACCTTTGGAGCGCTGTCGATGTCCAAGTGGCAGGGAATGTGCGCACCTGGCCTGCCGGGAAGCCTGTGCAGCTCCTGGAGAGGCAGAGTTCCACAGGCACAGCTCCCGCAGTGACGGGTGACCACACACGAGGGGAGTGGGTCCTTGGGCAGGAGGTGCAGAGCCCTGGAGGGAGTCACGGTGGGGATTGCCATGGATCAGCTGGATTGGTGAAGCAGGGTGGAAAGCTGGTGGTTCAGGCAGGAATGAGGTAGGCAGGGAGGAAGCAGGCAGGGCGCCAGGCAGGAATGCAGGCAGCGGCTGGAGCAGGTGAGGGAGACAAAGTGGTAGGGCAGGACACAGACCAGGCACAAGGCTCAGAGGTGGTCAGTGAAGCAAAGTCAGCGGATGTCTGGCCAAGTGTTCAGCAGTGCTCAGCAAGAGGGAGAGAGAGCGAGGGCAAGCCTGGTAGTTTGTGACACAGTTACTTTTATACCCCTCGGCTCCTCCCAAGGTCTGCTCGCTGGCAGGAGACCATCAGGCAGCCAAACGTTCAACTGCAGTCCACTGGTGGAGACCTTTCGCCACCTGACTGATGAACCTTTCTAGAGGCCGTGGTGTCCTAGGTGGTCTCCTCCTCCTCACAGATACTGACTACCTATTCCATGTGAGACGTGAAATGGCTGTCAGGCAAAGTCCCCCTGGAGACAGAGCTTTTCTCCATCTTCTCCTAGCTGCCTCATGCACACGGCTTGTTGGCAGCCCCTCCCCCATGTACCTCTGGTAATCGTCAAACAATGTTGAGAAAGAAAAATCGAAATTAAATTTGTTCCTCACACAAGTAAAGGCAAATTGTTGTTTTAAAGTTTGCTATGCTCGGATATCTATTATGTTGGAAACAAGTTCAGTATAGTTCTTAAACCATTTTTTCCTAAATCAAATACCCTGTGAGTCTGACTTCAGAAGAAGCAAAGAAGAAGTAAATTCTCTAGAAAAACAGTATGAAAATATTATATAATCCCAGTAATTGATGTTTCCCTAACAATTCTATAACTATCTAAATTGCAATGAGATGTGCCCTTGTTCTTTGAACTTCAGTTTAGAAGAACAGTAATAATCCACTAATTTTAAAGTTTCTCAGCCAAAAATACAAACCCTAAATCAGAAAGGTGAAAAGAGAAAAACCCTCTACATTTTGTTGAGATAGCTTGTAAAAATCTTGTAAAATCCAAGATTGTATATGCATATTTGTAACTTTTCCTTTTAAAATGCAAAAAAGCCTTTTCCTTTCCAGTATCATAAATTATACAGAAAAAACGCCCTTAAGATGCTGCCATCTTAGTCTTTTTTCAATGTTGCCTGTATCTAGAAAATAAATGTGCTGATTCTGCTGTCATAAAATAATTATAAACTATGACTCACAAAGACAGCTTTATACTTTGACCTATGGCATATAAAATGTTTTCTAAAAATGTAATTGTTGATCTTAAGTTGTAGAAAAATGCCTATCTAACAATTTCTAGCTCTTTATAGGTATCAGGAAATCATGGTGCAAATCAGACATGAATACATCTCATGCAAATCTTTGTGGAAGTCTATTCATGGTTCTGAAACGGACAAAAAAAATATTTCTGTGTGTATCTACATTAGCTGTTTTTATTTCCTCTGATTAATAAATGTAATTATTCACAAATATTGCTCCAGAAATAAAACTATTTCCATTTTCTTTCTGATTTTGATTTCATTCCATCTTGAAATTATGTAAATCTCACAGCCTCCAAACACACTTTAAGTGTGCTAGTTTTGTGCTGGTTGATAATCTCACAGGTTTCAAAGCCTCTTCATGAAGATATCTATGAAATGTTTGTGATATTTGCAAACACTGATAACAATTTAAAACACTTCTAGAAAATAATAAATTTTAAAATTATAGTTTTATTTTAGAATTTTTTTCTTTTTCTACAGCTGGTTCTTTTTTTTTTCATGAACATTGGAGTTGTTTCAAATGAGGCCCTTTCTGCATTTATTTTTTCTTATATATACAGTCTCCTAGCAAATAGACATTGATCAGGAAAACTTCAGACACCTACACTTTATAGAAGCATTTCAGACAGTTTTGATTTCTTACTTCTCAGTCTATTTAGCATGCTAGTTTGGTAAGTATCACACTGATAATGTTCTTGAAGTCAACACTGAATAATAAAGATTCCTTTTTCACATAAATAATCAGTTTTTCCAGCTTAATATGGGATTTCAAACTTAGTGCAGCCCAGGCTTGATTGATGCATTATGATGTGTAATCATAAGTCTTTTTGGTGTAACCTTCTTATGCCTGAAAATCAACTTTTACAAAATTCAGCTATTTATATGGTAATATAATCCTATGGCACACAGACCCAACCCCTTTTACTTAATCTATATAATTATGTATCATTTAAAGGAAAAGCTTGCAGTCGGCTTGAAGTTTGAGAGAAGGGCTTATGAGTCTGAAATATTGTCTTTTTTTCCCCCACTGATATATAACTAGGTTCATAATAATTCTCATTCAAGATAAAGCTCTGAAAAAATGTAAGTATTTGCTAATAAAATAACACATTTCTTTTCAAATGGAATCAAAAGAAATGGGCTGGGATGTTCTTTACAACTAGCACTGGTGGTATAAGTCTCTGTGAAAGAATGATCATGCTGACCCCTGGGTACAGATTTGTTAAGAACCTTTAACTGCAGAGATACATTAAATCTTTTATAAACAATAAATATTGTTCATTAATGATTTTAAGTTGTGGGAAATTTCAAATTAATTATTTAGGAACATTAATCATATTTGTATTTAAGTATATACAGCAGTCCTTACCTTAAGAAAGAGAAGCTCTTCATGACCTTTCAGCAAATTTTACACAAACTGACCAAATATGTACTTTAAACGGATTTTTTTCTGATGAAATACTGCAGAATTATCTCATACACATTTGTGTTAGAGTACTCACTCCTGCCTTACTTAATTTAGGTTGTGTGACATTTCTGCCTTATATATAAAGTGGAAAAAACTGGCAAACTGATCTTGAAGTTGTGTGTGCTCAAATCATTAATCTTAGAGTTGGAAGCAAAAAGCAGTGTTTTGCTGGCTCTTTTGAATTAACACAATACTTTTTATTCAAAGTGGATTACCATTCACTTGGCAGAACGGAAAAACACATACCTGGATACTGACAAAACAACAGAATATTTTTTGGGCCAAATTTCTGACATTAATTTCTTTCAAATGTTAACAATGAGAAATAAACTGCACACCACAATGAAATATACTGCCAATTTCTTTTTACTTAAAGGTTATAGAAATGGAATATAATTTTCTCTGTAAGGAGAAATTGGGTGGAATTAATATAGGCTTTGAAGAGAAGCGATGTCTGAAGTAAGAATTAACTGCTGCACATTCTGCATCTTTCAGGTAAGGACATTTCATGAGAGGAAAAAACACCATCTGTTTGCAGCCAGAAACAATTTCTGACAGTAGATGTCATGAAAACTGGAAAAGTAACTAAACATATCCCCAAGGAGTATCATGTATCTGAAACAATTAATAAAATAGAACACATGGACTTTGCTGAAGTACTAAGTACTGAGAACTTCTTTTGGAGTCGTTGAGAAATGTAGCTCTTAGAATTCCTGAAAATAAGATTGACTAAAGAATTAATTAAAATTATGCTAGACTATCATGTATAAATCACAGTTTTATTTTATCCTGAAACTTTTGCGTATTACTTGGCAGTGGTCTGTGATGCAATTCGTTCTTGAAACATCATTTAGAATTTTTATTATACACTGACAAGAAACCGTATCAATAATCTATAAAAGTCAATAGAAAAAAATGTGGTCTAGGAGGTAAACATTGAAACAAGGTTTATTGCATATAGCAAGGAATGACCTATAATCCTCATCTTAAAAGGTAAGGAAAAGTCTGCTTCATATATAAAAAGAAAAAATAAAGACAGTAATCTATTTTCCAATACATTATTACTTTTTTTAAAAAAATTCCTTTATTTTTTTAAGCTATGCACAATTGCATTGTAGGTGATCATCTAAATATAGAACATCTGTCATTAAAAAATATTTAAAATTAAATAAGGTATGAAACAAAATGTTTTGACATCTGATGTCTTAAAAAATAACTGCAACTTAACTTTTCCATATATACAATTAAAAAATTCAGGGATGGATATTTAAGTTTAATAACCTCCTAAAACTACTTTCAGCAAGGTTTTGAACTTGACATGAAAATCCTTGGAAAACTGGGAAATGATGCAATTCAGTTATATTTTGGATAAAAGCATAGAATTACATAGAACTTCTTTTTCCCACCTGCAGCAGAGAAAAGGAAAAGAAAATCTTTAGCTGCAGATCCAGATAGTTCAAGATACCCTATAGGAAATAGCAGCAATAGTGAAACTGAAATTGGTCGAGTTTATAAAATATCCAGTACGGGCCGACCACCATCTTTTTGACTCATTCTACTTCAAGGTGTCTTGAGAGGTTTGTTTCTGCATGTTTCTGCATGTGTAATAAATGAAAAATCCCAAGGTCAGAAATTAATATTACATCAGTTTATCAGATTGAAATATGCCACAAATTTAGCAGTGCTGCCCAAAGAATATATAGTGAGTACAATTTTAATGGTGTTTTGCATGAATTAGGAAGAAGAATTTTCCTTCTTTAAAATTTCCAATGCTCATTAAAATTTTACCTGGATTATAAAAGTGCTGAATGATGTTCAAGTGCTACAGTGTTTAATGTATTCCTCTATTATCTCATATTTAGCATGGTAAAACAATGATGGAGGGAGAAAAGAGCATCTATTGAACAGCATTTATAACTGAACATGGTTTCTTATAAATAATGGTCAGCACAAAAAAGAAAGCTTATCATAACTGTTCACGAAAATACAAGGGAAACACATTATGCATAAAGCAATGTAAAGACGTGTAAGAACAACAGATTCACTGTCTGGAGATCTACTGATGAATTTAGGTTTTTTAATTTGCAAATTCATTATTTCAAGAGATAGGTCCTAAGGATTTTTAAACATGTGAAAATGAATATTCTCGTGTTGTGAAAACAATTTTTTTTTCTCAAAATGACTTTAGAATAAAATCTTAGGAACCTTACATAGTAAGAGGAAAGAAAAAGACCACAATGTGAAATATCAAAGCAGAACTATTTTGATGAACCAGAACCGTGCTCATTCATTCATTCATTCATTCATTCATTCATTCATTCATTCATTTCTGTCATTACCTTTTGATGATTTCACATTTTCACACCATGTTTTTACGCTATGATTATGGATTTTTAGAAGCTTCTTCTTTAACAATATTTTAATTTTATCTCACAGAAATGTAAGGACCAGCACATGTCCTTATGTCTCAAGATATGTAATGTTACTGTTATTAAGTGAACACACAAGGTTATAGCTATCAGTCTAATTATTTAATATTTTGGATAGCAACTGACAGCTATAAACATTAATTCTGAATTACTTTTGTTTACATGATGTGAGGATCTGTACTCAAGTAAGCAAAACGTTTTATATGTGGTTTCCAGGCGCTATGTTTTGTCTATTGGACTTCTGGTATTTAAAACTCTTTAGATTATTCCTCTGCTAAGTGCAACACTGGCATTAAAAGGTCAGAAAGCAGGTGAATTTGTGAAATTGCATGACTTCCGTCAAGTCGGTATTTTGTAGATGTAGGAAATAAGTGATGGTGGGCAAGGAAGAGAAGGAATAGGTTAAGCAATGTTTTCAAAAGATGTTAAGCACATTTGTCCCACCCTATCTTTTCTTTGTTCTCTATTAGCTACTTTGATTTCATATATTTAAATAGCTTCTATATATCAGTTTGTTAAAAGTTATCTTAAATAATATTTTATCATTAAAACCACTATATACAGAACTAATGCTGTCAACATTGCATTACTGTAAATGTTTCCCCGTTGATATGATATATGATATTACATTACATTATGGCAATTTCAAATATTTATTATATTTTACTAAGTGTTTTTACTTTTAATAGACATATAATTAGGATTGCATAACATCAGCTGGTATAAAATAATACACCTATAATTCCTCCACAATGAAAATACTTTTCACTAAACACATCACCACCTACTGTTAGAATTCTGGTAGCACTTAGGGTAAAACTTCTTAAAAGAGGTCAATCACACAAAAGCTACTTTACCCTACTTTATTTTACCACGGATTGTAACATCACGTGCTGCTTTCAAAGTATGAGCTTCTCCCAACAACCATGTGCACTGATGAATGAATGGCATTTTAAGTTGGTGTGACACTGCTAAACTAGCAGGCACTTCTGTGGCCAAAGACTGTTCTCCAGCCCTTGGGGAGAATCCAGCATCTTTATGAGAATACTTAACTAATGAGCCAATAACTTGGTGTTCTAGACAAACAATACGTCTTCAGATAGATTATATGTTAATTAGCCAGACGGGAAAAAATACAGATGTGTCTCTGTGGCTGTGGAGCAATAAGTATGTTATATGAATGCACCCAACCACAGAAGATGGAAAATAATTTTGTGGAAATAGTTTTAGGAGCTGTCATTTTATTTCTTTTCAGGTATAGACTGCAGTGAGAAAGTTATGTGGAGATGTTGTTTATGATTCCTTTTTGCAATTTTATTTATATTTAAATTTTGTTTAATGCAAACTATGACACAGCAATGTTATTTTCTTTATTTGGTTTTAGAAAACCTGAAGTTTTAGCTAGATTTCTCTGAAAATTTCCTTAGTCCCAGACCTTGTTCTTTTGATGCCATGAAATGTAGTATTCAGTTAGGATAGAAATTGTGTGATACTTAGTCTACCTTGCTAGAAATTAAATATGCAAAATTTGAGGGCATTTTAATTCTTTCTAAAACCAAAAGAAAACATAAAACATATGCAACATTTGCCCAAGTTCAAGAATGACTCCAAGAATAGAAATGAGGACTTAGTTTTGCTTTCTGTCAGATGAGGCTTTTGTTTAGATAGGATCAAAGTCCATATATACAACTAGAATTTACACTGAATAAAAATATGTACATATAAGAACTGAATAAGTTTCAAGTAACATTTCTAAAATAATGCAGTAGACAAGAAGAATTTCAGTTTGTTTATCAGTAAGCGTTATTTTAGATTGTGTGGTCTGATTCAACAAAATTGAGAGAAGCTTTATGTATGGAACAGGAAAATGTAAAAATGCATGTGAAAAATGACTTATTCAACTCTAAAATAAAAAAAAATTGAAAAACCCAACTAATTTGAAAATTCAAAAAAATATAAAACAATATATATGCAAAGAACATTTTTTGAGTGTTCATCAAAAATCATCTATAGAAAGAAAATATTAAAACTTTTGAGCATACAGAATGTGAAATACTAAAAAAATAATCTACCACTTGGGCACAATTTAAACATCAAATCTTCAAAAAAAAAATTCTCTTGGTCTGTGGCTACTCTGCAACATCAACAATTAAATTAAAAACATATACACATATACTTGAATTAGATTGCCCTGAACTAGCTACAAGAATAAAACTCCACATGAAGAAGAAAGGAAACAAGGAACTGAATGAAAACAATTTTGTGCATCAGAGCATGTTCTAGAATAACAGACATATTTGTTTTACCTTAGTCACTGGGGAGAGTATCCAACTTTATGGAGTCAAGTTTATTTAAAGTCGACAAGTATTGATAATATAGAAGATTTTTGACATGTCTGGTAAAAGGAGTAAATTTTCTTCTTGGCATATTATAGAAATTGTCCATTTCATAAGTTTTACAAGTTTTTTAAATACACATTGTTGGAGATGAGATGCTAAAGCATTACAGTGTAATGACTACCTTTCTCTTGTGACTTGACATGTACAAAAAAAAAGCTTAAAAATGAATTTAAAAATTCTTTTAGTTAAAAAAACCTCCAACAAAATCTATAACTAGATGGATTGGTTTTTTAGGGACATTTATTTTTTCTGGTATCAGGTTTCCTTCTGTTTTGTAGGGAAGGAAATAAGAGTTGTGACTAAGTAACTTGATGGATGTAATGAAAACAACATCTACAAGTGATTAAATGAAATCTTATTTCATGTAAGTAACAAAGGATTAGAAAGCCAATTTCTCTTTTATAAAAGGTTATGTTAAAGGTTATTCTATTTCTTCAAAAGTCATTCTGAATTCTGCTTGATTTACTCTTTATACTCTGTGCTGTACATCATCTTAACCTTAAGATTTCCATTACTTTCCACAGTCTAGTGTAGCAAGTTCCCCATAAAAGAAGGTCAAATTCCCCTCGTTTATGTTGGGAAAATAATGTTGAAATCAGTAAAATTACTTTGTAAAGCAAGTTTTTTGAGAGAACATGAGAATAATTAGAGTTAATTTGCTTGTAGGCAATGCATCATAATACTTCATATGTTTGTATCTGCTTTATTGTCAAAATCAATTTTGCTGGTATTTCCTCTCAGGCATCTAATTATTTCTTTTTAGACCATGGTCTTCATTGTGAAATGTGATATGAGCGTGTGCCTTCCTCAAAGATGAAAATTTAAAAAAATATCCTATCCTTTTCTATGCCCAAAACTTAAAGAAGCTGCAGTTTTCTGTAACTGATCTAATTGGATTGTGCTAATTGGACTGATAAGGCTTGAAGGGTTCACATACTAAACTTGTGAATTTATGTTAAATCTTCTGTTGTTATTTGTCTTGAGTTAAGGGCAACTACTGCCCATAAAGCTAACAACAACACCATCTTATTTTGTGGAAAAAACATTTGTAAACAGGGACACTAAACCCAGGTAGTGCTACAAAAATCGCAACTGCAGCAACTGCAAACATGTCTGAATTTTGTTACACCTTTTGATCTAACAGTATCATGTCATTCAGAGCTGTATATACAATTAAATGTCACATATGCAGAAAATCTGCAATATGCTGATCTCAGAGCAAAACCAATATGTGATAAAAAAGTGTGTGTAAACAAAAATAGAAAATGACAGAGTATGCTGGTTAGTTTGAAAACTGGTACTTCAAGGACTGAAGCAATCCATAAAAACATTTAATCAACAAAGGAATTATTTCATTAATTTCATTGTCTCCTACTCTCTTTTTCTAGTTCATTCCCTCTAATTTTTCTTCACTCTTCCGCTCTTTCTTCTTATGTATAAGCTTTAACTTGGTCCTTAAAAAGACACTTTGAGAAACTGCATTTATTTTCATTTAATTTAACCCAAGGAAGCTAGTTTTGTTGTTTTGAAATCAATATGTAATACCTTTAGGGAGATATTTGCATTCCAGGTTGAAAGTAAAGTGGCGGACTTTTTGCATTATCAATCCTTTTCTTTTCAAGGTGCTAAAGATTCACTCCAGAGAACCTGCTAATTCTGATTGTTTAGCTCTTTCAACACACTCAAAGATCTCCAAAGATGACACTTATTGCTTCAAATGTGCACAACACCTTTGCCCAGATGAAATAAGTTTGCAATCAATGAGAACAAATTTACTGTGGCAGTGAAGTTTCCCTGAAATTACTCTGAAACTGCGTTTCCATTTTTTAACAGAGAGTATCTTTCTTATGAGAAATGCCAATATACGATAAATCTGTTGGTAAACATATTGATAGTTTCCTAGTTTATTTTTGAAGAAAATAAAATTAGAGGGAAAAGATGGAACAAAATGCTACACACAATATATACGAAATATGTGAGGATGAAAGCGTAATTTGGGTTACTATAAATAACCTTCTACAAAATTTATATATTGAGAAGAATTCATTGTGTTAGATATTTTGTCAGGAACCTTGCATATTTAAAGACATTAATCCTGTTTGCTGATTTGTTCATTTATTTATAAGCTATTTCAATGTGAAATGCACTGCTGGACGAAGAATTTTAATGCACAGTTGATATAACACTAGGCTTTTACACAGCATTATTTGCATATTTTATTTCCATTCTTTTTATGAACGGCATGCAAATGCATTTGTGTGGAAGTGTAAGTTCATACATATTTAAACTAAATTCTCTTGGCAGGATACTATAGAAGTGTCATTAATCTTATAAATTCCAGTGAGCAAATGACTTTTTTCTCACCTAACAATAGCCATTAACATGGCATCAACCCGAAATGTGTTTTACCTTGAATACTGCTGTAAAGTTATCATCTCAATCTTCTGAACTGGTACAGAACCCTGAAGACTGATGGAGAGCAATACTAGAAAAAAATTAAGAGGACAATAAAAGTAACATTCTGAGTGAACACTGCTCCTGTTCTGCTCAAAGTTTGAACTCATGAATTCAGTGAAATACTGACTCCTCGACAGGCATTGTGTGAGTGGCCAGAAGATAAATGACCAAGGTATTGTTTAAGCAACATCTTTTGAAAGCCCCTATTGCTATCTAAATAGTAAGTAAAAAATTTAAGATAGCTCAATTAAAAAGAAAAAGGCCCTTGACTTAAGACTTCAATGCCTACGTTGTTACTTAGCCCTGGTCAGTTCTTAGGTCTGGTGGATCATATGGTTCAGTACTTCGCTGTCTGACTAGACAATAGGTTATCATGTGATATTGTCTGAGCAGCTAATCAGCAGTGAGCAGATCTACTAACTTGGACTGATTCCTGTGCATCTCATCTTTGTGGGTTTCTCTATTTTTCTTGGTGAGACCAGAAGGGGATTTAGAGAACAATCAGAGTCACTCAGATCTGCAGAAGTACTCAGAGAAAGTCTTCCATGTAAGGCAGAAATTCTTCAAGAATTGTGTTTGTGAATAGACTGTTAACGAAATACTGCTAGAAAATAGTATTTTGTATACAGTCTTCTTTGCTAGGTAAACAAGAGTTCTATTGTCTCTATAGGACAAGAGAAAGACCCACTCTGACCCGCTGAGCTGAGCATGAGAAAAAGAGGAAGGCTTTATTTGTCCTCCTATATTTATACATTTCTCAATTCGACAAAGGCTTGGAAGGATGGTGTCACTTCCTCTCCAATCTCACTGGTAAAAAAGATGCTCATCAAACTTTTCCCTCATCACAAAGGAATGAAAAACAGAAAGGACAGTTAAGAAAACATTGTCTATTATTTACATGAAAGTGTGTGAAAATCTCTGACTCCAAGGTTACAAACAGAAGACTAACAAAAAACAGGACAACATTCTATTTCAGCTACCTCAAGGAAGCAGCACCATCACCTATGACTGAATTACACAAAAGTATAAAATTAAACTTGGATGCTGGTATATGTAAGTTTTAACACTCTAGACCAGATTTTTAGAAGAATCTCAAGTAAGTAGAACCACTTGTGCAGCTAAGGCTTCTAAATTCCAGGATCAGGTAGGGTTTATTCTCAGCATCCTGTTACAGTGTGGGTTTTCCTGCTTCTAGTGCATGTGTTGGGTATCTGTTGTGCAACATAACTAAAATTTCCCTATGGCTTCCAGAAAGCCTTAGACAACTTCAGGTTTGTGACTGCAACATCATGCCTAGATGCTAATTCTAGCATCCACTAAATAATGCTCTGAAGACTCTCAAAACCATTACTGGATGTAGCCACTTGTCTGTGAGGCCAGAAACCAGTGCTGGCTTTTTTGGGGTCATAGTTTAGTATTTCTTCATATTGCTTATGACTCTAATAATTCCTATCTTTTTCCCTAATGCCAACTTAAATCTGATCAAATTTCTTGAAGATAAGTTGTGTGCCACCATCTCCCTTTAAATTAATACTTTTTAAAGACCTTTTTTTCTTTCTTCACTTTGAAAGTCTTTAGTTAATCTGAAACACTAGAACTGAATTGGATGGTTCCCACTCCTTTTAACAGGACAGTTAATGTAAGAACACTCAGAGATACGCTTCTGTCCACTTACAACTGCTTCGTAAGTTTATAAGAATGTTTATAAGTGTTTTAGAAACATTCTACTCCAGTGCTGTTGAAGATACTGTAGTTCTATGTGATACTATGGGCACAGGTAAAATGAACTAAGAATCTCTTTTTTCTCATCTCTGATTCATTTTATAAGATGGAAAGAAAGGGAAACTAGAAAGCTTCTGAAAGTTTAGGGGGGAAAAAGAAGAAAAGAATCAATCTACTTCATAAAGTTCCACACTGCTTCGTGGAAATCACTGTTGGCATTTCTACAGATCTTCCTCTGCCCCTGGACTGCTATTTCACTCACCTTCACAATTTTTCTTTTTCAGTGTTTTATCGGCTCTAGAAGTATACCAGGTTTTGGTTAAAAAGCAGAGTTCTTCTGCTCTAGCTATTTATATAGTAAACAGCCTGTTTACATAAATGTGCTGTTTTTGACTGTTAATTTTCTTCACGGTACTTAGTATGGAGCTGTGTGTTGGGTTTGTGCTGGAAACAGTGTTAATAACACAGGGCTGTTTTGGTTATTACTGAGCAGCACGGACACAGAGCCAAGGCCTTTTCTGCCTCTTACCCCACCCCACCAGTGAGATGGCTGGGGGGGCACAAGGAGCTGGGAGGGGTCACATCTGGCACAGTTGACTGAACTGACCAGAAGGATATTCCATACAGTATGGCACTGTGCTCCGCAGTACAACTGAAGGAACAAGAAGGTGGTTAGTGATGTTCAGAATGAAGGTATTTATTTTCCCAAGTCACCATTATGGGTGATGCAGCCTTGCTTTCCTGGGCATGGCTAAACCCATGGAAAGTGGCAAATGAATTCCTCATTTTGCTTTGCTCACATGCACAACTTTTACGTTACCTCTGTAACTGCCTTTATTTCAACCCAAGTGTTCTCTCACTTTTACTCTCCAATTTTCTCACCCATCCTGATGGGGGGGAGGAGAGGGGAGGGACTGAGTGTCTGTGTGGTGTTTGGTTCTCAGCTGGGGTTAAACTACAAAAATAATCAATAAAATACCTTGATGTTAGAAATGTTCTGACATGTAGTGCCCTGAAACTAATATTTGAGAATTGTCTTTGATGGATGTGGGCAAACACAAGCATCTTTTCTCAACTTGCTGTCTACCAGAGACAAAATTAATTGCTGTTTAGGCGATTGTTCTGCATCTATGTAGTTTGCAGGTATGGTATGTTTCACATTTACTGGAAATACATCTAAAATGACCGACTAGTATTTAGTTAACTAGAAAAAATAAAACAAAACAAAAAATAAAGAATGCTTAAATTTAGTTAGGATATTGTCTCCATCTGGATTGCTTGCTCAAGGTAAAACTGCCTTTAAATTCATCTATGACTGGTTTCCTTAAGCATTCTTGACTTGTATTTTAAAGTGGTTTTGTAATAGATACAGCTGAGCATATGTTTAGATACTCTGAAATGTGGATGGGAAATGGTTTGGTTTGGGGTTTTCTTCGGCTAAGTGTGTGCAAAATATATTCCAGCTAAACTAACTGTTCCATATATATATATCTATGTTTTTCAAAAAAGCTGACAGTTTCAGATACTCAAAAGTTTAGTTATATTGAAGGGCAGTTCTATCTTAACTACCACACCTTGAAACTTCTTAAATCACTTCTAGTGATTAAACTATGAGTTGATGCTTAACATTTCAATGAATCTTATAAATCTGGTTGGTTATGGCCAGCCAGTGTTAATTTGGAACTAGTGTACTGTTACAAAAGGTATTAGAATCTGCTAAAATAGTAAGCTCGGGAGAGTTACTTGTTCTCATAAAATAGTACTTTAGTTTTGCATACTAATTGAATTGTGTTTTGTTTTAAAAGTAGAGACAACTTACTTACCCTGAGGATACATTTTATTATCATGTGAAAGATGGAATGCTATTTTGCTTCAGGAGATAAAAGCAATTTTCCTCAGAATCCCTCTAGAAACTACTGCATCAGCTTACTTAGTCATCTAACATCTGTGAGGACTATCTTTCAATAAGTGTTCTTCAGTGTTATTAATTTGTACAAGACTTGTACAAACGAAATATTTAATAGAAAAGGTGATTTTGTATTTCTTCTAAAGTTAAATAAGACTAAATTGTAGTTGTTATGAACAGAGCTTACCTGATTGTATTTAAAGTTATAACATCTTGTGAGGGGTTAGCCCTGGGCAAAACCACAGGGGAGAAAATAGGAAGAACAGGAAGCAAGCTTATGGGTCAAAGTAAGACAGGGAAATTGCTTATCGATTACCATTATCAGTAAAACAGATTTTACTAGGGTAAAATTAACTGATTGCCAGTCAAAATAAAAATGTAATTATTAATTCATGTGGAGAAAAATAAAACAGGAGCCACACCATAGGACCCTTTTTTCCTGACTTTACTCCCAACTCCTCTGCCTGCCTGCCCATTCTCATCCTGTCCCTGTGTCAGCATCACTGTGAGAGTGAGCAGCATCACTGAGAGCTGCAGCTCCTCCTAGCTCAGTCCCTACTAGCTCATCTCCACCACTACTTTTTCCTCGCACTTTTCCCTTCCTCCAACATGGATGCTTCAGAGGCTTCAGGAAGCACCTGCTCTGGTGCCATGGACCTCCTCCTCCTTGTAACGTTGGTGTTGCCTCTATTTCTGCTCTTTCTTAAATGCACTTTCCTAGAGGCAGCACCACCTTGGCTGAGGGGCTCAGCCATGCCCTGCTCTTCCTGCCAGCTGCTGCCTGGAGCTGGCCATGTGCAGCACAGGGCAGTCCTGGCCTCTCCTCACAGAGGCTGCCCCGCAGCCCCCACTGCCAGGACTGGGGCATCTGCACTCTAATTTAAAAATAAAATAGTGACAGTAGAAGTTGTACAGAAATACAAATGTCTTTCACTAGCATGCTTTCCAGCCTTTAAGCTTTTTTTTCCTAAATGTTTGCTATCTTCTGTGAAAAGTCCTTCAGACACTTGAAAGGATCCCCAAAAAATCTCTTCTGATCTCCCAAGTTTCTAACAGTTTCAAAGTCCATGTGGACCATAACTAATCAGAGCTCATTGCCTAATGGTGTTAATGGTAATTCATTTCTTCTTTTAATTAAACACAGATGTAGATCTAAAATTTAAGAAAATAGGAAAAGCTGTATTCCCATGCCAAGCTCATAATTTCCTTTTTCTGCCACACTGCAGGGTCATTGACAGTACCCCAGAGTCTACCACAGATGCACATTAATTACCCGTTCTCTAATTACTAGGGTATCGGGATAACTGTTCAGCCGTTCATTAAACTTTCTTCTTGCAAAGCTCCAGAGACTTGTGCAAGAAGCTCACAACTTGGCAATTTTAATTGAACCCTATTAACTGATAAAAATGTACAAAAACTCTAGTTAACCAATAAAGAATCCTTTTTCATTTTGTCCACTAAGCCCACAACATACAGATGATCATCTTTGGTGCATCTATTTGGACATCCAACAATGCAGCTGTTCACAGAATGTTAATCGTTGGGAATACATCAACAGGATTAGGGAAGAGTCCTGGCTGTTAAATTACCAGTTGTATTCCCCACTGAAGACATGCATGGAAGCAGTTAGCTAAATAAGCAAATCTAAATAGGATCATTATCTAAAAAGTTCAAATATTAACAAGAGGAGGCCTGTGCAAATTAATAGATATGCTAACAACAAGTTAAAAATATGTTAAATTGTTCTGTGGTATATATATTTCCAGGATATAAAGTGAAGTTTTACTACCTTAAAACATTTTTTTCAACATCATTCATTATTTGACTGAAGGAAGGGTTATGACACAAATGAATCAGTCACAAAACATGAAATCTTGCTTTTTAATATCAGTATTTTTCTTATAAAACCTTTGATTTCTTGTGTCTGCCACACCTTTATTTTAAGGTTTATTTGTTGTAAAAATGTCACATTTAACCATCTCCTGTTCTTAATACACCTGTGAGATGTCATGATGATTCTCATTTGCTCTGACTTTGATTTCGCATTGCAGCTTCAAAGTGTATCTTTTCTTCTGCCTTATTGGTATAGGAACCATTAATATCTATTAGTACAGTTAGCACTACTTGATAAATGTATGAGTTCATTATTTGTGGTTTGTAATCTACATGTTGTTTTCCAGGAGTCAGAATCCACTGGTGGATTCTTGGTATTTCTTAACAAATTCCCTGTCTTACTTTAAGTAATCATGTCTTTTCAAAGCTCTTTTCAACATATTCAGCAGGATTAATGATGTACTTAAGCAACTTTTCAGAACAGAAACAATTAAGATGTGGTGTTATTACAGATCTGTCCAGTAGTCCACAAAAATTTACAGTTACTTCTATTTGCTATTACCTATACCAGAGTAGTCAGTGACTATTTTCTTACACTTAGCTGATCTATTAGTGTATTTTTAAAGTTCTATACAATTCCAAGCAAAGAAAATTTAGGATAAATATTGATTCACATAATAAAGTTAAATAGTGAGCAGTTTAAAACACATGTATGTCTTTAAAGTTGTAGTAAAATAACTGCTGAATACTTGTCATTAAAATAGATACTACATCTTTGTCAAATTAGTGTAAGTAGTTGGCTAGAACTTACTTTTGTAATAAGTGTAATGCTAAGCCATAGTAATAAAACACTCTTTACAACAGGTATTCAGGCTAGTTTGTCATACATGAACAATTTTTGCAGTCTATAAAAATTATCTCTATATAGAAATCCTTATCAAAAGTGTGAACTGCCATTAAAAAAAAGATACAGAAAATATAAAAGGAGGTTCTTCTCCTTGCAGGGTATTTCTGGATACTGGACCACCATGTCGTATCAAATGAGATTCAGCTGAACAGTTGCTTTCTGCTAATCAATAAACAGATTAACTCCATACAGATGATTCTGCTTAAATAAGCATGTGACGCTTACTCCAATTAATCAGAAAAAAAGAGAAGGCAACATATGTTGATTGATCCTGTCTAAACTCATCCAGAAGAACCTCAGCTATCTTTTGCATTTTGAAACAGTAAAAGAAATGTTCCAGGAAATTGCTCAGTCTTCTCTCTGGTCTGCAATATTGACTGCTTCTTGATCCAGAGTTGTTTTTTCTTCCTTTTTCACTGATCCGTTAAATCAGGATTACACTTAATTACAGATTACGCTTGAGTGCAATCATACTGTCTTTATTAAACATTTCCCTGATTGGTTATTTGAGTAAGATTACTACAAATTGCTATTGACTAAGATTACGACAAATCTTTCCCATCAGAATGAATTTCTGTTGTCCCTCATAGTAAAAGTAAAAAATCAGGGAATTAATTACACATATTTAATGCCTTAAGTGGGATGTTGGATCATGAGAGAACAAAACCAGGAGAAAAAAAAAATCTTATTAACACTCAAAATGTTGAGATAACAAAACATAGCAAATAAAATTACATGTATTGCCCGGCACAGTTACAAAAATGGTGACTAAGTCCGTTAGAACTTGGTGCTCGTAACACCAAGGTCTTGGGTTTGATCCCTGTATGGGCCATTCACTTAGGAGTTGGAACTGATGATCCTTTTAGGTCCCTTCCAACTAGGGATATTCTGTGGCTCTGTGATTTACTCTCCGAACTCGAGACAATGCTCAAGAGTTTCCATGGATGATTACTGCATAGCCAGCAGAGGTGCAGAACAGATTTTGGGTTCTGTGCTATCTTTTGGGCTGGGCCTAATCCACCCAAGGCCTAGACAATGCCATCTGCTGCCCACCCCATGTCCCCGCAGAGCCCCTGGAGCGCGGCTGCGCACCATCCTGCACAGCTGGCTGGGGCTGCCCACGTCCCCCGCACGGCCTGGTGGCCAGGGTGGCCCTGAGGCACAGCGCTCGTGAAAGAATGCATCCTTTTCAGGGAAAATATGGAATCTACAGTCTATAAGAGATAATGTAAAATGAATGTTAAGTTTGTCCACTGGTAATTTGAAGTAAAAAATTAAAATAAGTTTTTTAACCTACTGTCCAGAACCTCATTTCTTTGTGTAGTCTACCTATGTGATAGGCAGTGTCTTAATCCTGTTTTAATAGCAGCGCCACTGAGAACAGTAAATTTAAAAGATGTTTCATCTTAAATTAGGAGGGAATAGAAAGATGGAAAGAAGGAAGCAGAGAACTTATTTAATATCTTGTATTTCCAATTAATGATGCAGAGGACTATATCATACCACTGTAGTTGTTTTGATGTGAAAGTCATTTTTAAATGGGATATTTAGATGAGCTATTCTTTATTATTCTTATTCAATTATAACTGTATATATTACTACATATTAACATCCTGTACAAGGACTTCATTTACATTTAATTAGTTTCTCTGTAAAATGATTTCTGCTTTTGAAACTATGCACTTGTATATTACAGAACAATCAAATTATCAGCCTCACTGCCAAAGTTCAATTTGGAACTCTCAGAAGTGTGATGAAGTATGTTTTCCATCATTAAAATTACCTGCAAATTCTTTAGCACTGTCAAAATGTCTACGACTGTTATTTAATTTTGTTTATGACTAGCAGAAGTAAATGGGATTGTGTAGTAAAATGGAATTTTCAAGAAAGTTCATCTTTCCATGAGTGGAGCACTCGCTGGAAGTCAAAGAAATCACCAGAATAAATGTGTCTATGTTTTATAAGTTTTTGCTTCCTTACAATGCATAGCCTTAAGATAGGCATAAAAATTTTACATGGGTTCTAATTAAACCTGATGGATTCAAACATCAGTGAAATTTACAATTAGTGTACTGGCATGTGAAGCAGAATATTATGAGAAAGGAAAGTCTAAACTTAATTTTTTTCCTGATTCTTTATTCTCATGAGAACAGTGTTGAAGATGCCAATCTGAGAATAACAGAAAAATAACCAAGTGGTTCCCTCACATGAGGGAACACAAATACCTAAACACAGCTCAAGGAAATTCTACAGTGACTGTTTTCACACACCTAATTCTGTCCAAAGTGCTAAAGAAGTAGTTTTTAACTGTTAGAAATGTTGCCATCGTATCCTCTACTATCTATTGTGGGACAATAGGAGAAGTTCTCTTCTACACAATTTTGTGATTTTTTAGAGAGCTGGAATGCAAGCAGGTGATATTAGAAATCTGTTGTCAATACAGCTCTGTAAGGTTAAGTACATCTTCCTACGCAAGGGAACAGTTAATGTTGCTTTTAATAGGCATATCCTGAGTTTCTGCAATCTAAGTGCAAAACATGAACAATTAATAGCTAGCAAGTTTATGCTGACTGTAAAGTGAAGTAAATGCAAATCTCACATTTCCTAGGAAAATAAAAAAAGTTAAAAGAGAAAAACACTTTCCACTGCCTTTTTTTTCCTGGACAGTGGTTGTTGCTTATAGTCATGCAAATTTGGATTTTGGAGTATTAGGATACACAGGGCAAAACACTGTATTAAGCCTGAGACATTATTATGACAGCAACTTATATCATTTATCGCTTATAATTACTCATGTTTTTGAGGCCTAGAAATGTGTTATGTTTTTGTTCCCATTTGATTAAAAAAAAAAAAATTACTAGGCTTTAGTCCTGTTTTGGGCTTGTACAGTGGGAGAGTGTGAATGTTGTGAATTGACCCTGAGCAGCAGCTAACCACTCAGCCACTTGCTCACTCCCCACTTTACTCCCACTAGAAGTAGTGGGAACAGGAAAAATAAAAGTGTAAAAACTGTGGGTTCAGGTAAAGACAGCTTACTAAGTGGAGGAGAGAGGAAAAATACAAATAATGCAAAGACAGTCACATGCCGCCTCCCACAAGCAGACCAGTGCTCAGCTAATCTCCAGACAGCAGCCACCTTGGAAGCCAAAAAAGCCTCACCTTCTTCCTCTCTCCGCAGTTTTTATTGTTGAGCATGATGTTATATGGTGTGGAATATCCTTTTAACTAGTTGGAGTCAGCTGTCCCAGCTGTGTCACCTCCCAGTTCCTTGTCCACTCTCAGTATTCTTGCTGCAAGTCAGGGAGGGTAGGCAAAAGAGAAAGTGTGATGCTGGTCCAACCACCGTTCAGCCCTACCCTTATCACCTGTGGTTTAATCACAAATCCAAAATACAGCACCTTTTGGACTGCTATGAAGAGAGGTACCCACCCGAATACCTTATAATGATTTCAGTGGTTTAAATCAGCTGCTGCTGTCAACAAATGAGAAGTCTGAAAAATAAACATTAATTAAAAATAAACCTTAACAAGCTACTCTTCTGAAGATTTTTCTTGGGCTGGTGCAACTGCTTTCCCTAACAATAATAAAATAATACAGACTGGGGATGTTTACAACGCATGTTCCAACTTCCAGAGAAGAATTCCAAGTCGTACAGTAAGCCTGATTGCCACTTAAAACAAAAAAAGAAAAAAAAATATCCAGTCTGTGCTGGCATTAACACCTCTCAAAAAATAACACCTCAGTGAAAATACCTGGCCTTCCTTCCACTGATCTTTGGCTATCCCAGAAGAGAATGATATATAACTCTGCAAGTTATGGGAACATGTCTCAGACTAGGAGAAATGTCACGCTTGAAAGATTTCAGTGTATTTTTGGAAAGGTACATTTCAGAATCTTTTCCATAGTCAGTTATGTACTAAATAGAATTTCCTATTAGCAGAGATAAAACGAATGGTTTCGTTTTCAAGTTGGTATTTTAATTACGTTTGCATTAAATCAGGCTAGAAGGTGTTTAAAAAGCCTCTGTTGAAAGTTCTTTTAAGTAATAGTTTTGAGCCAGGTGGCTGTCAACCACAGTAAGATAAAAATGCCAAATATAAGAACAAAGTTTATTTTGAAATAAATTTCACAGTTTACAAATGGTGAACAGAGTTTACACTTGTGTGAACTTCATGAGAGTTGAATTAGCTGCTAGCAGTTTTTATGTGGGGGAAAGAAATGTGCAAAATTTTGGTTTTCTGCGTTTCTATACTTCTGCTAAACTCAGACCTCAGTGGGGACTGAATGTCTTTGTCTCATTTAAAAGCAAAAGCTTAACTCTGAGAGACAGCTCTTGGCTCTATTGAGATCAGAGGTCTGGGAGTCGGGAGCTCAGTATCTGCCCACAAATCTTAGACGGCTGGTAGGGAAACGTGCCTTAGATCCCTTTTTCTTCCTTGAAGGAAATATTTATTCTCAGGATATCTGTACCAATAACCAACCACTTAGAAATACAGTGATGCTGGAAATTCTTCTCTCCTCTTTAGGATTTCTTTCAGTGAAGCTGAACAGAATGGAGAGTATGAGGAAGAAAATAACTGATTTTACAAGATTTGCCTTTCAGCTGATAGACACTGGTGGTTGTACATATAGGTCATGTATGTCTGGGGGCAGGTAACGTGACATCACTTTTTATCCTCTTTGCCTTTTTGGTGGTTGGTCAGATATTTGGAATAGGATTAATTTTCAGTAATATTTTACTCCTCAATGTAAATGATGCCATCAAAATGGAATAAAAATATGGATTTTGTTACAAATTTTATCGATTTTAATGCAAGAAGATGTCATTATATTTAATAACCTGAGTTTCTGGAAGAAAAAAACCAAAAAAAACCAAACCAAACCAAAATCAAAACCAAAACCAAAAAACCCCCCCAAAACCCAAAAAACCCCCAAAACAAACAAAAAAAAAAAAAGGAAAAACAAAAACAAAAACGAAACCAAAACCAAACCAAATAAATGGAAAAAACCCAACAACAAAGCAGAACAGGATTTTGTCCATAATTTTGGGTGGCAAGTTTTTGACTTCTGTTTGAGCTTTATGTGCCTTTCAGAAGTATATTTGGTCTTAATTTGAAGGCTTTTGAGTGATGGAAAATTGAGCACATCACTTACTAGAAGGTTTCTCTTGGATAATTATCTTTACTATAAAAATCATGCCTTATTTATAGCTGAAAATTTATCCAATTTCAGCTGCAGTCATTGGATATTGTTATGCCTTTGTTTAGTAGATTAAAACCCCTTGCCTTTGAAAAGTTAAGTAAATAGAGCTTTTTGAATCTCAAACTGCAGACTTCGAATCAGTCTTACGAGGTTTGTCTGAACCTTTTCCAGTTTTTTTGAAAACTTTTTGGAGATTTAGGCAGTCTATTAGTCTTTTCAGTTTTGCATTCAGAAGAAATATTATCTTCATATTTCTCATATACATGCCTGCAAAGTATGTCTTCTGATGGGATTTGTTTGGATTTCTGTTAACTCTTCATGTGGCTAAAGTTGTTTACACTGTGGGTTTGAGTGTCAGGATTAAGATGCAGAGTGCTTCAGCAACTGTTTGAATTTGAATCATAATAAACCTAGGCACTAATAAGAAAGTCGAAGTTAACTTGGGCAACCTAAGCAAATACTGGTTAACTAAATATCTGCAGACCTATTAGCTCTAGTTTTCTTCTCGTCAGGGCCATCATGGTTTCTAAGAGCACAGAGCTGTGGATTTTACCTCAGTCATATATATTTTTTCTTCTAGTGCAGACAGATCTTCTAGAATTTATTTGAATCAGTAATGACAAAGTAATTATATAAATTTCCTTATATACATTAGCTGCACTAGTCTGCAAGGTGAGGCAGTGGGTGGAGGGTGGGAATACTCTCCTAATAGTTCATTTAGCCAGTCAAATAAAGGTAGAACAATCTATTTGCAGAGGGAAAATAACATTTACTCTGCCCTAAATGTAAGCAATATAGGAAAATCTCTTTTCTTTGTAATACAACATTGAGTAAAACAGATGGTTGTCTCTGTCTGCTTCCTGTTTCTCGTTTGAATCCTCAACAGCCAGAAGAGTAGGCAGCTTGCTGGGCCAGTGGCTGAATCTTCCAGGCCAGCCAAATGAGGTGTGTTCTCATTCTTTGATCTCCGTCACTATTTTCTGTTTTGGTTTTTTTTGTTTGATTGTTTGCTTGGTTGGTTTTGGTGGGGGGGCGTTTTGTTTTGTTTTTGACTTTTTAAAAATTATTATTATTTGCTTGTGATCAACTAATTTTCTTCATCTACTTTCAATGATTTATATTTCTTTAATATGATATGTCCATATCACCCAAATAACTTATAAACATGGTACAGCCAACTGCGAAGCGAATTGAAGCTGCAGTGCATCCTTTGGGAACTGGGAAATAGCATGGAAGAGACAGATGCAGGCAGGTGGCCAGCCCGTTTGCTGTCCAGGAGAGTGCTGCACAATTCCAGCTGGGAGTTTCTGCTTCAAGCAGATAGGACCCAGCACATGGAGTATGAGGTCTCTCTGAATGTTCAATTTCATTTAAAAGAATATCCTTCAGCTGGGGGTTGCATGTGTTTGAATTGCCTTTTTACAGTTTCTGTGCTGGGTGGAGAAGGGTTAGCAATTACAAAATTGAATGGGACTTCTCGAATGTGATATTTTGTCAATGGAATTTTAGCAAAGCTATTGCTGCTTTTACTTCTGAGAAAGAAAAAGAGAAAAAAACTATGTGCTACATTTTCTGCAAGCAGTCTGATGTTGATTAACCCATTTCTCATGGTTATGATTTTCCCTCTTTAATTTAATGTAGAAATGTGTGGGCAGCGGGGTTTGTATTTCCAAACAATGTATACGGCTTGTAACAATAACTTCAGCCAAATCACAAGCTTTTTAAAGGGAGATACTGATTTATTGAGTCTGTAGTTTAAGCTGTCTTTATAGATGGGAAATTTTTAATTAACCAAATATTTGTATTTTAGAACACTCCCTTTTCAGTTCTTACTTGCCCTTATGAATATTTTTTCCACAAACTCACAGGCTTTCTTACCAAGTCATAAGAAAATCTATAAAATTGTCCCTCAAATAGTTCTTCTCCCACCTCTCTGTGGCTTTTAATGTAAACAAAGATAGCCAAATTGGTCAAACAAATATGGCTGAGACAGGATGACTTCATTGGAGCATGGGAAAAGACCTTTTATTGGCCACAGATTGCCATATATTTGGCAAAAGACACAACTATATAAGAACAAGGAAGTGAAAATTGTATTTGCATTTCTCAAAGAATCTCTGACAAATCACTGGCAAAAATGCTACAAACCCATTGCCTCTTAGGAGGTAACCCATAAGCAAAACCGTGGGTAGCACACACCAAGTGCAAGCCAGAGAGTTAGACTGCAGTCAGCATTGCTACCCTTTGGAGACTGGGCATTTGTGACAGCGGCAAGCACAATGGCTTGTGCTGCGCTGAGAGGCTCAGCGTCCTGCTGTGGCAGAAGTGTGTGCAGAGCACAGTGACTCATCTACAGAACATTTAGCAAGCCAGCCTTTCACCTGCTCTGAAGAGTGGAAGCAGACCTCACATGATATTCTTTCCCTTGCTGGAGGACATAACAACAGATTGTTATGTAGAACCCAAACTGCTTCATTCAGTGAAGTGCACTAATGAATTAGTGACTGAAGAGCTATATAGCATACTTCTTTCTTTGCTTTGAAGTGTGATGTGATGCAACTATGAGCCATTTTACTGGTAGAAATCTGAAACTGAATTAGAAGTCGGTTGAATGATAAACAAAAAATAATGTACAAGGTGACCATACAGAGAGTTGCTCATTTTTTCAATAAATTAAAAATAATAAATAAATTTAAAAATAGGAATCATTCTATTTTATATAAAATCTGATGTCTAAAAGATGGCAGGTGGCTTTCAGGTAATTTACTGCCTGTTCTTTCTCCAGGAACATCTGTTAAAATTATAGCCACATTCAGTGCAATACTTAGCCTGAAAGCAATTAGAATTTCTGGCTTTAATGTGTGGCTTGCTAAACTCTATTTTGTCATTCAGGCTCATGATTCAGTCTCTGTGGTTTTAAGTTCTGGAAGCGGTATTTCTTTGTGCTAGGTTGTGCATTTATTATGCTATACTTCTGTTCACGCAACACTTCTACAGTTTTAGAGACCAAAGCATAAAAGAAAAAATCAGCTCACTGCTGAAATCGGAATGATACGTGAGAAATCAGGATTCCTTGGGTAGCTCATCCTCTTCTTTCAGAAGGAATTTGAAGGGAGGAAAGCATTAATCTTGCAACTACACATTCAAGGTGGCAATGTGGATACTGCAAAAAGAGAGAAAGAGAACCTTTTTGTGGGGACTAAAATGTGATACTTCCCAGCAGCCCAAGAGACAGTTACAGATTGAGCTGTAGAGAAGTAAATGACAGTGGAGATTCTGGGGCACTTTTACTTTGAGTACATGCTGGTGGTGCGGTGTAAGATGCTGGAGCAGCACTGTGTGAACATAAAAGTAGACTGACTGTGATCCAGGGAGTATTTAAGGGTTTGACATTCCCTCCTTACAAGACAGAACATGATTTCCCTATGACAGCTGGAGATCAATAGGAAGCAGGAATTGGAACACTTGGAATCATTGGTTCCCTATGAGGAATATTTGTTGATTTGTCTCAAAAGTGTGTGTAAGCATATTTTATGAGGACCACAATGCTTCCTTTTCTGATGTCAGTGATGATATATCAGAAGTCAGCTAACAGCTGAACTATTTTCTGTGTATGTGACTATCAGTTTGTGGCCCACCTGATCAAAAAGCAGATGGCAAATGTCCAATGAGTCCTGGGGTTGATATGGGCTTTTCTGCTTTATTTTTTTACGATACAGTATTTATGTTCTGGGTAGAATGCATACTGGGACTGGATAATGGCAAAGCAGCTGCTTTTTTGTACTTTCAATTTGAGAGAGAGGAAACCTCCCAGAACCACAGTCATCAAGAGGTAATGATTATTTTGTTTGAAAAAAGTCAGAGCATATATATATATATCTTAATTTCTTGGAAAGATAGTCGACCCTTCAGTACGTGGAAGACCTTCTGGACCTTGTTAGAATAGGTCTGGCAGTGTTCACTGTTACAAGCTGCCCAGTTTTGTCATGAACTATGGGTTTACCTGGTATGAGAGCACTAGTGGGAAAAGCCCTTGAAAGATTGAGCCTAAGATGGTGGGCACTGGCTTGCTGTTAAATGTCTTCACGTTTAGAAGTTCAGAGCATTGTTTGTATTTGTTGTTTCACAAAGAAGAAAGATATTTTTACAGCATTTTTTGGGTTATTAGGAGGCAAGCTGGTTCAGCTTTTAGTAGAAAATACATCAGAAACAAGAGGGTAGATATCCCTTTTCTACCAGCTTGTAGAGAGCTATCTCAGTAAATTAAAATGAATGGCATATATAAAAGCTAATGATTGAAGTAACCTAAACACTAGATAGGTCTAAACACTTCTTAAGGTTTAATGTTTCAGGACAAAGGATCTCTAATCTTTTTTTTCAGTGTTCCACAGGTTATCTCCCAGAAGAAATGCATGTGTGAAATAGTGGGATGGTACTGGCATGGTACTGTCCAAATTCGTGCTTGAGAACCACACATTGTAGACCAGCCATTAAAGTAGAGTAGCTGAATTTTACTGCAAGTAAAGTACTTTACTGCAAGTTCTGAAAGGAAAGTAAGACATAAAAATGTTAATGGGTTTATTGTTGAAATTAGTGACAAAATCTGTCTGTTAATTTGATATTCTAAACATGTCAAACAATGCATAAAATTTTCTGGTATAATTTTTTTTCAGAGAATAAGCCCTTCCCTCTCTTTTAATAGAACATAAAAAGAGACCTTATTTTCTTGTTAGAAATATTTTCAGCATGGTACATTAATCTGAACACAACAAAGATGAGCAGCAATTTTAAAGTACACTTATAGATTTGTTGTGTTAGGATCTGCATAAATAAATAAATATCCTCTAAAAGAATCCTCTATCTCTGAACTACAAATTTCAAATGACTGCAGAAAATCACATTTGTTTCTGATAATATATAAGTTTATGAAATATTTCCTATATAAATAAACCAGTTATCATGTCTAATAAAATATTAAAAGTACATTGCCAATACTTCTTTTGCATACTTCGACAAGTAACGACGTTGTGGCTTTAGCCATTCAGCTGAAGAAATGAGCAAGTCCTTGGTGATTTTGCTCTAATTCTCATTCAAGGAAGACCATTAATGATTTTCTTTTATCCTTTTTTCTTTCCTTACTCTCTCCCTCCCAATAATTTGATTAATCATTTCAGTTACATGTTTCTACTTGGTAACCTCTGGATTCAAAGGTTCTATCTCAGCAATATGTCAAAAGGAATGACACTGCAAAGGCTGGACTAAGCTTTGACATGACACTAAATGAGGAACTTTATCTCTTGAGACATCTGAGTGGATTAGATTAAATGAACTTTAAGAGGAACGTTAGAGCCATGAACATAACCCACACAATCCATAAATATTGAATATATCTGCAAATGTGCACTGTCTAGCACTACTGCCTGGTTTCAATTTTATATTAATTCTCTTTAAGAACTGCCCCATGTCTTTATAAATATGCACAAATGAATTGAAACAGCAAAGAAGTAAAACAGAAAGGCTTTCACAAAGTGTGGGACAATTATAACGTAATTTCAAGTTACCTGTTTTGCAAAGTCCAGCAAATATTTTGAAAATTAGTCATACCAAAAATTGTAAGACTTTTTATGCAGATGAATATGCTTGTACAGAGAGAATAGAAGTTTCGATTGAAGGTATGGTCTTAAAAATTCCCTTCAGTTTGTTCAGATCATCCATACTTGGCCTAATGTATGTTTGGAGACGTGTTGAACAGGAAAGAGGACTTCAGTTTTCTCTTCTCGCCTTTTTGTGGTTTGTACACAGGGTGGGTGTGAGATGCTTTGGCTTGGGGATCCTCCTGAAAATCTCTGTGATAGATCTGCATTTAACTTCACCCTCTGAAATAGTGTGTTATTTTATTTTTTCTTGTCAAACATTTATTTTTATTTTTATAAGTCAGAATTTTTGGTACAAGGATGAGGCAGCCTCTTCTGTGACATGTTAAAAGCAAATGTGAATGTTATGTAGGTGTGAACTGTGTAAACAGTGCAAATTGCGAAGAGGTGTGAATTTAGGTGTGTAGGGATTTGTCTACAGCTCCCTTTTTTTTATAAACTTGTAACTTCTATAGTTTAGCATTAAGATAAAATTTTGCTATCTTTTTTTGTGTAGTTAATGTCTTGTGTGTGACAGTATTTGGGTCTTCCACATGAGGAATGAATTCCATGTGAGTTCACCTCACCTAACTTCAGTGACATAAATACCAGGCCTGAATTTTAGATATGGGTCTGGGCTCTCCTTATCACTAAAGAATGACAAAATGGAAGATTTTCCTGTTTATCTTAAACACAGTGTGTGTGGGTGCATACAGGCTGCTATAGATGCTTAGCTGTCTTCTTACTGCCGAGTAAGACTACATGACTGGCTTAGACTACAGACGTGCTTTTAAAATGAATTAAGATGAATCCATTTTAGGTGCAAACCAAAACTCACTATTTAACAGAGTTAGTTCCTAAACTTTAAGGTCATGTTCCTTCCATACTTATAGAGATCAAAAGGTAAAACATTCAGATATGAAAATTTATAGAATCTGTGGATAGGTTAAATTTTTGTGTAGGAAACTGGAGACACTGAAAGAGACCTAGAAAATCGATACTGTGGGCTATGTAATTTTTTGAATCATGCCTCAGCAAAGGCATGCCATAGTCAAGAGTGCATATGTTAAATGATGTCTATGCTGTGATTTTAACAGCAGAAGCAGTTACTGAATTGGGTTAGATTAAAATATTTGAAAGGCAAAGGAAAAAGGAACAGTCTTTCAGCAAATTATTTCTTTATGACTAAGAACATTTTAGAGACAGATGAGTATTCTCACTAACAGAACGTTTATTTATGATCTTCATTTCATTGGATATTTATACAGATGAGAACTTGATGACTGACAAAAAAATACTTGTAAACTTCTTCCCAAGACACATGGTCAGTTGAACTTCCTTCAGGAAGAAGAAATGTACATTTCTTTTGAAATAAAATAATAAATCTGTCTTTATTTTGGAGTTGTAAACTGCATTGTACACATTTCTAGGGGAAGGTGATAGTGGTATTGCTCAATGAAAATGATATTGTTTAATATGTGTAACAGTCATGTCTTCCAACATTTAACATTTTTTTCCATTTTCTGATTGAGAAAAGCAATTCTTGTGAGATTCTGAAATGTTTTGAAGGTCTGCTTGACTTATGAGTGTAAATTCTCATATCTTGGAGGATCCAATCTCTTGCCATTTTTACCCAATATCTTGTGTTTGCATAGCCACCTCTTCCTTTCTTTAATGAAAAAAATAAACATGCAAATTCTTTTCCTAAGTAATTGAAAGGTCAATAACCAATATTTTATTACAAACATAATAAACTGTCAGTAACTCATGCCAGCTCAGTCGTCTGTCACAAAGAGCAGTAGCTTCTGCCATGTAGCAGGAGCAGTATCTGCTTAGCTCTGTTGGTATTATTCAGTAACAGCCTTTGAGGCATCTTTCTCATCACCCTAAAGGATTTTAAATTTATTGTTATATAGCCTAGTCTTTCTCTTGGGGAGTCTAAAGCAACCTTTAACGACATCCAATTATAGACAGACCATATAAAGGGAGTATTCATCTAAATATAGCCTGGTCTTGCTCTTGGGTAGTCTAAGGCAATCCTCAGCCACATCCAATTATAGATGTATCATACGAAGAACATACTCATTTAAATATAGCTGACAGGTCCATAGATGACTATAAACTGGTAGATCATCTAATCTTACTCCTGAGATAGCATAGGCCATAGGATTTCATCACTTACCCCATAGTCTACAGGAAAATGCCTTCTAGGAAGCAATCCAGCCTTGATTTATAGGAATCCAAAATCTGTTGCTCCCTTCAGGCATGTTGGAAAACAGTTTAATTTTCTCAGTAATTTGCTTGTACGATATTTTAATTTGGTCACATTTATCAACTTTGTATAAAACATATGCCTTCTGGGATAATATTTCTGGGGTTTTTTTTTTATAAGTAAGACATTACAATTGAAACAAAATGATTGTATGCTACGATGGTTTCTTAAAATAGGCTGCAATATGCCCTGCATGATAAACAGCAGAATGTTTTCTTTGTATTATAGCTTCCTAGATATGCAAAGCATACACAATTTAATAGTCTAATTAACTCGTAAGGTGCTGTCACATATTCACTGGTGAGGGGATGTTAGCAGTGGTGTTTTCAGATATTTTTTTTTGCAACATGCTAGTAACAGCCTCTTTTGCAAGTTCTCTAATATTTATATTTGCTTTGTAGAAAATCTCAGATTCTTTGCTTAGGTTTGTGGAAAAGAAATTAACCATTGTTTGCTAGAAGTTACAAAGACTGAAAGAAGCCATGTATTAGAGAGCAGGACATTACAGAAATTCATACAAGAATGGCCATACAAGACTGATGGTAGTCTTTGTCTTGAATGGAGACAAATTTGGAGGAAAACATTCGAAATTAATATCCCTCTGTTAGAAGGCAGATTTCAGCAGCCCCTCCCCCACCAGGTTCAGAAAGAAATTCCTCGGAGGAAAGTGAAAAAAAATGCTGTTTATTTATCAAGCAAAGTGCACACAGGCACGGAAAAAGAATAACGTTAAATTATAAAACCTCTCAAGATGTGAGAAGATTCAAAGTCCTTTGTGGGTGTGGCTCTCTCCTCTCCAGAGCTGGGGCTCGGTGTGGCCCCCTCTGGACCATGGTGTAGGGCCTCCCAGTGATGTTCTGGTGTTGCTGAACAGTCCAGAGGAGGAGGGGGAGAAGGAGGAGGAGGAGAAGGAGAAGGAGAAGGAGAAGGAGAAGGAGAAGGAGAAGGAGAAGGAGAAGGAGAAGGAGAAGGAGAAGGAGAAGGAGAAGGAGAAGGAGAAGAAGAGGAAGAAGGAGAAGGAGAAGAAGAGGAAGAAGAAGAAGAAGAAGAAGAAGAAGAAGAAGAAGAAGAAGAAGAAGAAGAAGAAGAAGAAGAAGAACCCAAAGTCCCAGGAAACTGTGCTAAAGCAACAAACAAGAAGCTAGCTAAAAAGCAAGAGCATGCCTCTTTCCTGCTGCAGAGAGCCGAGAGCTGAGGAGAAGCAGGAAGGTGCTTCCTCCACTCCATAGCAGCAGGAACGCAGGGGAGTGTATATCTGTGTCCTTGAAGAATGAAACTGCCCAGATTTTTTTTTCCCTCCTTTCTCTTGGACCCAGGTTAAAGATACAGAAAGGCCCAGGATGCATGTCTGGCATAGGGCAGATGATAGGGAATACAGCATCATACAGTCACCCCTGGACAGTCCTGTACATATTTCATCACTCAGATTTGTTGCATTAACTTTTATTTTTCTGTTTAAGACTGTAATTGCAGACTTAGGCTAAAGAGTGATTACATGTATTTTTTAAGATGGCAGCAAACATGAGAAATGCTAATTTTTACAGGTTGTGTTTTGCTCAGCCTAAAGTTTGGCAAAGATAAAGGGGTTTTTTGGTTCATTCGCTTTTTGTTTCTGTGATAGAAATGGAAAAGCAAATATTTTGGACACTGTAGGCTGTGTATCAGTAGAATATCAAGAAAGAATCAATTACCTGTGGCAAGCTTAGGGAAGTTGGCTTTGCTTACTCTCCATATAAGATTTCAGGATGTAATTTTGAATTATTAAGGTGTTTTCAATTTGGTTCTTAAAACAGTGATAACCTGATATGGGAAAAGAGAAGAGAGGTCTCATGAGTTTCAAACTATTACAAAAATGAATTGGGAGCAATTTTAAACTCCCTTGATAATCTTTCATACAGCCATAAGTATATCTTAAAGGATGCTTTCTGTAATAAATCGCTATAATATAGGTCTTATGCTTGTCTTAATATTATAAAATCTGTGAGGAAAATACATGTGAGCTTGTAAAGGAATTCACATGAGAGATTGTCTTCAAAAATGAAGTCTGTAATATGCAAATGTAATGCTTATAGCTGCAGTATTTGGTGCTAAGATTATGGGAAATCAAGACTGAACAAACCAAAAATTGTCCTGATGCTCATACCATTGGTTGGTATAGGACTCAAGGGATGCTTAATGCATGACATTATAAGCTATTTTAAAAATCAAATAATTTTTATTCTAATTAAATCTTTAATTCGCTAGCCATGAAGTTGTTTTACTCTCAGACTTACTTTCTCCAACTTTAGCACTTGTAGTTTGAGGATTAGGTAGGCAAATTTTTTGTAACATCTTCAAAATATCAGAAGCAAAATACAAATGCAAATGTCAAATATATCTGGAAAAAATTAAGGCATACTAGAATCACCAGTCAATTTTATTACATTGCTTTATATATAGGGGTTGTAAATAATGTAACTATTGCTGTTTCAAAATGTTTTTACTCCTGTTTTGCTAAAGTGCCTCAAACCCCATTCTTTCAGCTCAAGAATATATCTTCATAAATAATGAAGTTGCTGCTATGGATTTATACTACTTCAAAAAAAAAATAGAATTTGGACAAAAGTGAAATGAAGCTATTATTGTTAAATAGCTATCAATCCTTGCCCTATCATTGTTTCTTTTCCTCCAGGTGTTCAAAACAATTCAGACACTGACAAAATACCGTGTGCCACCCTAGAAACAGCTGCCCAGTTGGAACAGTGTCTTAAGGATACAGAAACACAACTGCTTTATAGTACACTTTGTTTTTTCCCTTCACACTTTTAGTTGCGTAACTTTTTCTCCACTTCAATATTGAGCTAGATGACAAATCATATGGAACTGTTTAACCAGACATCATTGCATCTGAAAACTGTATAACATGGAAAACAGTAGTTAATAGTGGTTGTTTTAAATGTTATGGTTAATACAGCATATTCAAACTAAGTCCAAAATATTCTTAGAACTATATGCTCCAAGGTAATGAAGGGCATAAATGTAAAAGTAAAAGCCTGAGATTTAGTGAAAGATATTAGGATGCACAGAACTGAGCAACCGTGTTCTTACACTGACTGATATATGGTGTCAGTGAACTTGGATAATAAAGAAGGATTTAGTACTTTTAAATTTTAATAAAGTAAGTAATGATTCACCAAACTTGTCACAAACAAAAATAAAAATCAATAATCAACAAAAACTTATCATGTCATCACTCAGCAAGTAAGAGGTTGTGAGTTTGGCAGGCTTATCAGGCTGATATTTGGGTGGGCAAGCCAGAGAGTGCAGTACCTGTGAGATGAGCATGCTACAGCATCCATCTGTTTGCTGGTGAGCCCCAAGCCAGACCAGCCAGTGAGGGTAAGAGGGCCTGGGAACTGCTCAGGAGTGCTGGACAGAGAGCGGGGTCATGCTGGTATTTGAGGGATCCTCTAAAGTGCATGTGAGTGTGAGCTGTGTTGAGTGTGTGCTGTCAGTACTGAGCTGCAGGCTGAAGAGGGGAGGGGACTTGGCTGCCCGTGCATGTGTTCGTGTCCTGCCTGTAGGTGATGCTCAAGGCAGGTCCTCGCCTGTGGCAGCCTGTGTTGGTGTGTGTGTGTTTGGAATACATGCTCAGCATCACTAGTGCTGGACTTTCAAAGGAGAAAGGAGCAGCTGCATCCATTGACCAGGGATGGAGGTCTCTGGGGTTCTGGGCTGGACTCCAGGGGTCAGCAGGAATGGTGTCCTACATAAATAAAAACCCAAAGCTGCTGGAGGCAATGGCCATTTCATAAACCCCTTAACAAAATGTAAGCAGAATACTTATAACCAGCTCCCAAGTTTTCCTTGAACTTTCTTTTCTTCACAAAAAGTAATTACATTGATTAAAAAGCACATTAATCCCCAAAGATTGTTAATCATTGTATTTTTATGCTATCATATAGCCATAAATAGAAAGAAAATCTCTAAAGAGCTGTTAAAAAGAAAGTGTTTTTGATGAAAACAGAAATAGTGACTACAGAACACACCAGAAGAATCTCAGAAAACTTAATATTGTTGTGAATAAAAATCAAGGTCAAGTTTATCTTGCAGCAAACAGAATTAATATTAATAAAAGATAAAATTTAATTCTATCTATGAGGGCTTTAGCTTTCCTAACCTGATCCCTGGTTGCTTAGACAATTTTTCTGTGCTCCATGGAGGCAGGGGTTGGAATTAGATGATCTCTGAGATCCCTTCCAATCCAAACCATCCTATTATTCTATGACTTCTCCCTGGCTACCTATCCTTGCTTCCATATTCTCTTGGCTTCCTCTCTGTTTCATTTTGTATAGGAGCTGCTTGTTCTATAGCTAAAATTATCTTGTAATGCTTTTCTATTATAAAGATACCATAATATACTAAATAACTGGCAGTTCCTATTCTACCTACATAATAAAAACATTGGGGTGTTTTATCCAAATATAAAATTGCACAACTGGTGTACTAGTTATGCAACACTCAGAGCTCACATCATGTTCTCTTGAAGATTGGAAGACTTCAGGTATTGTATTTTCTTCACATTGAACAAAGAAATTATATGATGGGAATCTACCTCAGTAAATAATCAGTGACTATTTTCAAACATTCTTTTATTTATGCTTCATAGATTGAATGCTTATTTTGGTATTCATTCTATTTGGCTGTGAGCAAAAAAACCAAAATTCTTTGGTAAGAGAAGGTAATTCACATTAGCTATTAGACATGATTTTAGGAAGGTGCTATGAAAGATACAAGGAAATTTATCTTACAGAAATAGATAATATTTATTTACAGCAGCTTTCATCTTTGACATACCATGCTCTAGCTTTTATAATTTCCAGTAACATTCTTTTCATATAATAAAATCACAGAATTACCTTTCCTTGGTGCACTTACTACTACCTTTTGTGATTCTCTAGTCAGGCATTTTCTGTGGATATCACTGTTCCTCTGAACCTTGAATAAATGAATCTCAGAATGGCTGATGTTAAAAGGATCTCTGGATCCTCTGCTCAAGCTGGACCACCCAGAGCTGGTTGTCCAGGATGATGTCTATCCTGTGTCACCTGCTCTGGGTGACCCTGTCTTGGCAGGAGGCTTGGACTAGATGATCTCCAGAGGTCCCTTCCAACCCTAACTATTCTGTGCTTCTGTGATTTGCAAATCTTAAATTTGATAATTAATTGCTTGCTAGCCATTTCCTTCATAATGGCCACTATGTTATAAATTTTTAGCAGGTACATCTCTGATCAAAACCTGCTTAGAGAATGTAATTATCATCATGGAGGGGGAAGATTTGACAAAAAATAATATTGAAGTTCTTTTTTCTAAGCCATTCTAAGCTGATTTATATACCCCAGAGTGGAGAAGTCGGGTAGTCCCTATAGTCCAATATTCCAAATATGTACTGACAGGTGTGAAAAGCTTGATGGCTGCATGTAAGAATATCTGAGTATTTAGCAGTGTAAATATCTAGGGTAAAGCAGCCCTATTAACACCCTCTCCTGAGCTATGGGAACTAAGAGTTGGTATAAGGCTTGATGCCCTAGGTTACAATGTAAGATGTGCCCAAAAGTATCTTTTCTATCACCATCTTCACTGGCTGTTAAAAAACCAGTGGGGCAGTGTTCCCCCATCTCCTTCATGGCTAATCCCTGATAAATTCCAGGGATATCTTCTGTTAATGGGCCAGCTGTTGACACCAGGTGGGNGCTTTCAAACTAGTACACTAGAATAATTGAACTGTGTTCCCCACCAACACTTCTTTCTGTGAAATATATATGTATTTTGTAAGTGCATGTCCAATCTTTTTCTAAATCTCTTAATGTTTCTCTCTCAAGTACAGTAATTTAATTGCTTTAATTTCCTTTTGCTATTTTTCTCCCTTTCTTTCAGGAGATATGAAGAGAATGTTCTGCATTTTATTCTTTCTGTACTGTACGTTCTTATTTTGTTGTGTGTCCTCTTATTCTTCGCCTTTCTGAGATTAAAAAAGAAAAGGTCCTAGTCTCCATATGAGATTTTTTTTCATCTCCTTAATCATCAGGGTTATCTTACTTCGCACTATATCTGGTATTTTTCCACAAATAGAGTGACAATTTTCTATCAGCTACTGCAATGAACCAGAGTTTTAGTTACATCTGCAAACCTCAGCAAAAAGGCAACAACAATAATTATGAAAGCTATCTACCATACAAGGTCAATTTTTACTGATGCTTCTATTTAGAATAATCACCTCTGCCTCTATATAAGAAAATGAGGGCTAGTGAGCATCCAGAAATGAAGCACAACTATCATGTAAATGGTTTAGGACCTCATCCTGTACAAGTGTCATATACATTTATTGTTCACTGAAGTTAACAGGTACTGAGTTCATTTAGTGACACTTTAAAGCATGAGGGCCTTATTCCAAATTAATCTTTATTTTTGTTTTAGCTTTAATATTAAAGCACTTCAAAAGAAGACCTAGTAACCATAACAACTACAGTTTGCCACAATTCAACAGTTTTATTTCTGTAAGCATTTTAATAGCCTTGGCTTTTCAGTGGTTGAGCACATTTGATTTAATGCTCTCTTCACATTCACCTGTGTAGTGAGAACAAGAAGTAGTTTTCATCTGATACTGTAAATGTACAACTCCCAAATTCTTTGCTGGAATTTCAGTAATGACAATTATTGCTAAAACATTCAAAAGAATGATAAAACACTTAGAAGGAGAATTTGAGAAAATCAAGCAAAAAGACCGAAATCTGGTAACATTTACTATCATCAGTGATATAGATTGATTTCATTACAATCAAATTAAGGAAATAACACAACACTAACTTCAAACTGTAGTAATATGGAATGCTCTTTTAGTAATGAAAACAAAGTTTAAAACATATTTTTTTTTAGAGTTAAAAGTAGCTAATTTTAAAGAGTCAAAATGAATACAGAGGAAAAAAAACCCATGCACATTAGAATTAAGAACTAAAGACAATTAAGGAACAAGGACAAAATATTTGCAAATGCTACAGAAGCTGTTTACAGACACGTTATAAAATAGCTTGGAATAAATTTTAGATAGAAATGTAATCAATATTTAAAGTAGTTTATCATGTATATGTGTATGTTTACAGTATAGTGTATTTAGTATACATAAACATAATCTAGACTTAGTAAATATTTTATAGCACGGATGGCATAGATATTATGCATGTACTCTGAAATAGCTAAATATGATAAAATTAAAAATAGATAAAAGAGTGAACAAATATTAGTATTATAGAGCACAGTGAAAAACTATTAGCTATAATGATATAACTTTAAAAACCCAAGTGATGTTCAAATGCTGCTATTTATTATACATAAGGCTATAAAGAAGAAAGGATAAAAGTTAATTCAACTTTTGAAAATACACCAAAACCAGAAAGTACTGCACTGACTGAGAAACCAGATACTAATTTAGTTTGAAAAGGCCATTTAAAATATAGAAGCAGTATATATTATTGTAAGTATATATCATTAAGAGGTGTTAATTTTCTGTAGTGCTCAACAAATAGGGTTCAGTTCTCAGCTTATCCTTCAGCTCTATGACTATTAAAAACAAATGATACCTATGTTGTATTAATTTTTGTCAAAACTAGGACAATTTTTAAAATTTGTGATTTTTCACATTACATCTTATAATGGCTAGAACTACTGGGGTGGGGAGAGAATGCAAAGTAAATAATAGATAGAAAATAGAAAGAATACTTCAGAAACAATTAAAATCTTCCTAAACTGATTACTTACCTTTGTGTGAATCAACTTCATAGTTCAAAAATCAATACTGAAAAAAAGAACAATGGAAAATATTATTCTCATTTTAAGACATGCTTTCATCTTATAGCTTTGACCGAAGAACTTCAGTACAACAGATAATTTGTAAACCAGAATTAAAGGTTTTTAAGTATTCAAACAAAAAGTGACCATAGAGTCATGACATGGTTGACTTCCTTGAAAAAGGAGACACAGAATACAGTGCAAAGTGTGTTCTGGTTTAAGGTATTTAATGACTGACAGAATAAAGAGAATTTAAACAGATAGCAGTATTTGATTTTTTTCACCAATTAATTGACTGGAATAATTACCACACAGCTTTCTTATATGGTATCTTCTTTATATGTTCTTTAATCACATGGTCATATTCAGCTGGCTATGATTTCCTAAAAAGCAGCTCATAATAATAAAGTTCAGTTAATTAGAGAAGGTAATCAACCTTTCTAAGCTCAACCTAAGGATATTCTTTGATTTTAAAGAAATGACTTCTTATCTGAATTTGACAATTGGATTATTTAAATTTATATTGACTTTTGGCAAACTGTTTAAATGTGCAGCTCATAATTTAACTTGTAGTTTCACCACCTTGTTAAAACCAATTTGCTAAGATGATAAAATAAACCCATTGCATGTTGTAATAATAATTACCCTGGCTTAGTGACAGGGAAGATATAAGAATCCAAGGTGAATATTTAACTTCTTTCTGTGCTCAACTGAGTGCTAATTCCTGAAGCTTCTTGACTCAGAAGTTTTACCTCTTCTTTGGTGTTCCTACGTTCTATCTCATTAGTGAAAACTTGACCTCTTATAATCTCTCACCATGGTTGTTTCCACCATGTCTTATTGATTTATCATTTTGCAGGTCTAAAAGCTCAAATAAAATACGAATAACTGTGTGCCACAAGAGAACCTCTAGGTAGGGTAGAGGCTAGATTAGAAGCACTGAATAATATGTAATTTGAAATTGATTAACTATAAAAGACATACAGTAGTAGATTGTGACTCCTTTTCCTAAGACTCCTACGGCACTTTCACAGCAGTCTGAGGCAGATCATGTCCCCAGCCCCTCTGGTCAAGTGTTGACCAGCTCCATGGCCTCAGGACACAGGACATTCACTCAGCTGCTCAGTATGCCTAAGTCCTGGCTGGTGGCCTGGACTGCTACACAGAGTTCTTGCATCTCTGGCTCAGCTTTCTGCAGGATTTTGGACATGGCCAAGAGGCAGTTGTTTTAACTGTGTATTACTTTTTAAAGTAGACTCCTGGCAGCAGCTAGCAAAGTCTTGGCTGCTTGTGTGACGCCAGGCTAGTCTCACTGGCATTCTTTGTACTGGAGGTCAATGAATGGTTTTTATGATGGTTTCTAACATGTTCTGTTTTCCCATCCCAAATGTGACACACAAGTAAGTAGCTAGCAAAAGTTATATAGCAAAATTAATCTATTATTTAATTGCTTTTCTAGCTTCTACTGGATTACTTAAATGAGTCAGAACTGGTCAAAGGTAGTAGAGGTCTCACATACCTTGGGCTTTACTGTGTAATGTGCAACTGTGCTACTTGATAATGACAGATAATTAAAAATCTGAAAGGTTTTCCTGTTGTACCATTCTATAAAGATTCTAGCTCATGCATCTGAGCTGCTTATATGCCAGCAGCTCTGGGACAACCATCTTTGGGGCAGAGATTTAGTGACATAAATGGAAGTAGTCTTATGGGTTTTGCATATCATCTGCTATTTCAAGCTTGTGATGAAAATATTGAGAGTCTCATTATCAAAGGGCAAAGACATGAATACACACGTAAGATGCTAAAATGATCCTTATGTCCTCCACTGATAGCACTGTACTCTTATCTATCATTCATTTCTATGAACCTCATCACTGCTCACAATCATGTGCATTCATATTCTACACAGTGCAGAGTCCACAAAAATAGAAGAAAAAGATCTTCTAGTGAATAAATGATAACCTTTTTAAAAACCAAACTTTTCTTGTTTGCTGAGGAATTTACATATTGCTGCATATTTTCCATAAATTTGGTGAGATTTTTTTTCCTGCAGATGTATTTAACTCTAGTTAAGTAAACTGCCATAGAATTTCATCAGAACACTTTGCTATGAATGAAAAAAACCACAACAAAAGAAAAGTAAGGTGATAAGGCTACTATACAATGACATGATTAAATAGAATTTTAGTTTAGTTATTTGACTGTCATACCCATTGAACTTCCCTGCCTTTGCTTTTCACATATCTTAGGATTCTAGTGTTTGTCACATCTGTCAGTCAGCCAATTAAATTCACATTGAGAGCAAACACTGTGAAGGAAGAAAGTATCATTCTAATGAGCTCCTATTATTGTTTACATTCTTGTACAGTAAGTGAAATTTCAGCTATCAGAACCTGACAGCAGAAGGAAAGAATTCTTGTTAGGAAAAACTAAGGCAAAGACATTCTTTCTGAGATCCTGGGATTTATCGTCATAGACTCTGAATTTAGAATGTTCTTTATGTTCATCCAAAATTGCCAAATTTCTCTTATTTGTATTGACATTTTAAATTAATGTAGTCAAATCAGTACGTTTCCATGAAAGTGAATCTTTAAATTATGTGAACAGGATATGAGAATTACTGTTTTAGTCTTGATCCAATATTGTATTGGGTTTATGTGGCCATATTTCGTGAGATGGTTTCTGCGAGAAGGTGCCAGAGGCTTCCTCCAGGTCTGTCAGAGCCAGTGCCCAGCAGCTCCAAAAATGGACGTGCCCCGGCCAGGGCTGGGCCAATCAGAAATCATGGTAATGACTCTGTGATGACATATTTAGGAAGAAGAAAAAGGGTATTATGCAGATGTAATTGCAGCCAGAGAAGAGAGGAGTGAGAACATGTGAGAGGAGCAACTCTGCAGACACCCATGTCTGTACAGAGGGAGGGGTAGGAGGTGCTCCAGGCACTGGAGCTGCAATTCCCCCGCAGCCCATAGAGCAGACCATGGTGAGGCAGCTGTGCCCCTACAGCCCATGGAGGTCAACAGGAACGCTGAGATCCACCTGCAGCCTGTGGAAGAGATCCACACTAGAGCAGGTGGGATGCCTGAGACAAGGCTGTGACCCTGTGGGAGGCCTGTCTGGAGCAGGCTCCTGGCAGGGACCTGCAGACCTGTGGAGAGAGGAGCCTGTGCTGGGTCAGGTTTGCTGGTAGGACTTGGGACCCCTTGGGGGACCCACACTGGAACAGCCTGTCCTTGAAGGACTGCACTCATGGAAAAGTGACCAACATTGTAGCAGTTTGTGGACAACTGTTGCCCATGGGATGGACTCACACTGGAGAAGTTCCTGGAGAGCTGTCTTGTGGGAGGGACCTCACACTGGAGCAGGGGAAGGACTTCTTCCTGAGTAGCAGGAGAAATATGTGATGAACTGACCATAACCCCTATTCCCTGTCTCCCTGTGCTGCTGAGAGGGAGAAGGTAGTGCTGGGGTGGAAGGAGGGGTGATGGAATATGTTTTAAATATTTAAAGTAAAAATACTTCTTTTTTAAAAAAAAAAATTTTAATTGTTGACTTTTTAAAATCCTTGCTGCAGTTAAAAATTAGAAATTAATGCCTGTAGATGGAAAATAGTGTGGCCAGCAGGACCAGGGAAGTGATTCTTCCCCTGTACTTGGCACTGGTGAGGCCACACCTTGAACTCTGTCCTGTTCTGGGCCCCTCAGTTCAGGAAGAACATTGAGGAGATGGAGCGAGTCCAGAGAAGGGCAAGAGAACTGGTAAAGGGTCTGGACCACAACTCCTGGCAGAAGCAGCTGAGGGAGCTGGGGTTGTTTAGCCTGGAGAAAAGGAGGCTTTTGGGGTGACCTTATCACTCTCTCCAACTGCCTGAAAGAAGGTTGTAGCCAGGTGGGTGAGGCACTCAGTGTCATGGTCTGGTTGACAAGGTGGTGTTCAGTCGTGGGCTGGACTCGATGACCTCAGAGGTCTTTTCCAACCAAACTGATTCTGTGATTCTGTCACATTCTATAAACAATGCTGTTGGCTGGCAAGCTGGACATTAGACTAGCTTTATCCAGAAGAAACTGCTAGTGCTTTTACTAGAAAAACATGTTTCTACGACCAGAACTTCAGCAATTCATGTCTCTTCTGAATATCAGTCTCCAACAGAGCCCTGGGTAGAAATATTTTCTTGACCTATTTTAACTTCAAAGGTTTAAAATTTTATTTTTGCTTTTGCACTGAAGCAAAGCCAAGCATATTCAAAATATAAAGTAATAAGGTTTAGAAAAGGAGAAAGATAAAAAAAAATCCAAAATCATCTGATGGAAACATGCCTTACCTGATGTTCCTGCTCCTTGAACTGTCACAAATAATGTGAAAATGCTCTAAGCAACAGCAGAAGGCTCTTCTTGGATAGGTGTCTCTATTGGAGAGACATTCATATAAACACTTTGATGTTTATGTGATAGGCTTGGAATCTCTTTTCCAGATTCACAGTGAAATGTCATGAACAGAAGACAGCCGGCTGTTGGAAAAGGGCCTCCTGTAACAGAAACTGCACTGCTCAACTGAGCAGTCTTTTCTACATTTTGGTGCTTGCTAACAGAAAGCACTATAGCCTTCATTTGTGTTTGCATATATATGTATCAAACCACTAGTACATATGGTGTTAAAATAGGTTATTCCATAAAGCAGGAAGAAAGGTGTCTTGCATACAAGCTTATTGCTACAATCAGCTTTTTCTTTCTTTTAAAAACTGGATTTTTTTTTTCTTTTTAAAGCAGAGTAAACTTTAAAACAAAGGAATCCTACAGTGTTCAGAAATGCAAATGCTTCCTGTTTTCATGTTACAAGAACATTTTCACAACAATTCTTAGAGCTTCAAACTTCTGTGCTTAACTTTGTCTCAAATAATTTAAGAGTAATGGTCAACTCATTGCACTTACATAGGCTCCAAGAAAACTACAGTTCTAGACAGTGAAAGGAATCATATGGTAATGGTGATATACTCTAACTAATCCATATATATTCAGCCTCGATCAGAAAAAAAAATTAGAGTTTTTTGTAAAGTATATAAAATCAGGGGATCATATATTTCTTTTAATCTATAGCAGAGATGCACCCATAGCCTCTGAAGGACCCCAATGGTGGAGCAGGTAGATGCCCAAAGAAGGCTGTGACCCTCTGGAAAGCCCTCACTGGAACAGGCTCCTGGCAGGAGCTATGTCCCCACTGACAGATGAGCCCATGGGAGCAGGTCCCCATGGTGGACCCACGCCTGAGCAGCCTGAAGGACTGCACCCCATGGAAGGGACCCACGCTGGAGCAGCTCATGAACAACTGCAGCCTGTGGGAAGGACTCGTGTTAGAGAAGTAGACCCGTAGAAGGTACTCCATGCTGTAGTAGGGGAAGAGTGAGGAGTCCTCCCTCTGAGGATGAAGGAGCAGAAGAAACAGCATGTGATGAACTGAGCGCAGCCACCATACCTTGTCCCCCTGCACTGATGGGAGAAGGTAGAGAAAATCAGGAGTGAAATTAAGCCCAGGAGAAAGGGAGGGGCAAGTGGAATTTTAAGAATTAGTTTTTATTTCTCATTATCCTAATCTGATATGATTGGTTATAAATTAAATTAATTTTCCCCAAGTCAAGTCAGTTTTGCCCGTGATGTTAACTGGTGAGTGTCTCTCCCTTGTCCTTGTCTGAACCCATGAGCCTTTTGTAATATTTCCTCTCCCCTGTCCAGCTGAGGAGGGGAGTGATAGAGCAGCTTTGGTGAGCACCTGGCATCCAGCCAGGGTCATCCCACCACAGCAGAATATAAATGACAGTTTGTTTGTCGCATGGCCTTGATAAGCGCAGCATGACAGCAGATTAACCTTCCAGACCCATAAAGTATTGCTTAAAAAAACTTACAGTGTCAGTGGGGACAATCTCCATGTATAGTTTCCCTAAATGTCAACTTTTAAATTTAATATGTAGTTTAACAGCAATTCTGTGTTTAAATGAGTCATTTAAACAACACAGTACCAAGTGTTTCAATTAACTTATCCATAAGGAAATGCTGAAAGGGATGCATTTTTAAAACAAATGCAGGTTTGTATGCTTCCATGAATTTATATTTGCCCCCTAACTGTTACAACAGCAATAAAATCTTCAAGTTTACTGAATGTTCATGAAATACACAATACTTGTATCAGATATGCTGTTCTTTGCTTTGTTGGGTTTATTAAGGAATTATATTTTCATCTATATAAAGGCACAGAGATTAAAATGTTACACATCTGAAAGCAGGCAAAAGCTTTTTAAATGGATCTGTGTAGAAGTATGTGTGAGCAATATAAAGAATCTGATCAATAGAAAACAGAAGAGAAGCAGGAAAAGAAAATTAAAATTAGGGATGAAGAAGCTAGCTTGGGAACAAGGAACACAGTTACGGTTGGCTTCACTGTGAATCAGAAGCACAGAATCAATAAGGCCATTGCTTAAACTGAAGATGAAATTACTTTTGTAAATGTGCTTTATTATTCTCCGTCTCTGTTGTAACGTGGTTTCAAGACTTTTCTGCTGTTCACTTCTGCATTGCTTATTTTTCTCTTCTTGAACTCATCGGTCTTGTTTCGTTGTCTTTTTTTTTTATTTCTGGAAAGATGGCTTCTACAAGTGTAAGCCTACTTGTCTACAGATTTAGCTATACAATTTTACAGAAATATAAAATACAATACCAAAGCATGGGAAAAAAATAATGGCCTGTGTTATTGTTCCATGTATCAGGAATCAAGAAAACAAAGATAACTTTAAGACAGGATACAAGCCAGGTGTTGACATGAGTTAAATTGGAGACATCCATAATTCATGTAGTCTCAAGAGTATGATTTGAACTTTCACACTTTTAAGAGACTTACTGAACTTAGAGGGCAGCAGTATGGGCTGATGTTCTCAGCTCTTCTTAATGTTTCATATTAGATGGATTGTGCATCTTACAGGTGTGTAAACTGACAAAAGTCAGCAACAGGCCACAGTTCAGTCTTTCTCACGCAAGAGGCTGTGAAACCTTGACTGAATGCTAACTCACAGAAAAAGCAATCCAGTGCCAATCATATCTCATCATGGTGCTGAAGAGGATGCGAGCACTTCTGTAAAATATGTTTTGACTGAAGAGAATCTGCTAAGAGGTCAAAAAAGCTACTTTTGAGGTGCTGGGACAGTTGAATTATGTATCATATTTTAGTCTTTTTTTTCTAGAATTGAAACAAAACATAAAATTTTGTGTTTGATAATGGCTTTTTCTAAGAGCACAGAAAAGAGAACTGAAAGAATCACAGAAAACCCACATGTTTCTATGATTCTAAATCTTGTTTTTATTCAGAGAAATGTCTTCGGATTTCTTTATATACTCAAGAATCTAGGAAATGGAGAAAAGGTGATAATGAAACAAAAGCTGCAGACGAAAATGAGAAAAATGCTATTGAATCAGAGCAAAGTCCTGCCAGTCTAGAAAATCATAAGGTCAATCTTTGTTTTAAAGGCAATCAAGGTTAACTGAAAGACTGTGTCTCACTAACAGCAAATCTGGTGAATTGATGTGGTTCTTTGAGAGACAGCAGGAATTTTAAAAGGGGCATCTTCTATACCAGAAGCTCTTTCCACCTTTGTGGGTAAGAGGTTTTCTTTAAAATGATGCTGACTGGGTGATTGTTCATGTTAATGATGTGTTGTCTAGAACCTCCATTTCAAGCTACTACATCAAGAAATTTGTTTTGAATTATGTCTGATAGTAAGATATTACTGGCACAAACCAATCCTAGACATGAATATTTTCAAGTGATCCTCTAAGGAAATACCTTTTGAAAGATTAGAGACCACGTCAAACTTAGTGAACTCGGTGCTGCAAATATGCTGTTGACATTAGTGAACAAATCTGTAGAAGCACTGGAAAGGAATGGGGCCTTTTATAGCTATAGAAACAATCAGAATTAATATCATCATTCTGCCTTTTTTGCTTACACATGTATATTACCTTTCCCTAGAGTGAATGAGCCAGATTCATTTGTTATATTACTGCTTCCTAAAGTGATCAACAATGCTTTTCTTTTTTAATTCTGTCTCACGCTGCAAAGACAGACTTTGTTCAGGCTGATGATAGAGAGAAAGGAGAGAGAAGAATGGTCTCCATTTTTCTGGATCCATTTTTAATGTATTAGCCAACCTGCCTTGTCTATCAACAACTTACATAGTGTAACAGGAAAAACCTTTAATATATAACTAAGAATTATGATCTTGGAAGAACACTAGTATTTTAAATTTAGGAATGACCGATCTTTGCGGATTACACTCAGCTAGTGATACTGGACAGAACCTAGGTACGCTTCTCCAAGTCCGGGGTTTTTTCCCTTCAATTAAAAATTTTTTCCCATAAAAGCCTATTATAGTTGCTTTAACCTAAATACATGAGGAAATAAATGAATAAGGAAAACATGAGAAAGTTAAATTCAGTTCATTGCTGTAGATTGAACTTTCTTCTGACTTAGATTTTATAGTTAAAATTTGAATGGTATTTTGTGGTTATTATGTTTCTATTATTCTGTTTCTATTCTACAAAAGCTGATTTTCAAATGGGATTTTTGTGTATTAAATGAGTATTTGAATTAAAGGATTGCTGGAAAGTCTTGTATATTAGATTTAGCAATTCCAGCTGTGGAAGCAGAATATCTGAGGTACTTAGATAGCTCAAGAGCAAATGTAAATAAGAGGACCCTTAACCTAACTAGTCAACTTGTCAGAAAAGTGGCTGCAGTGCAGAATCTTTTAACGGTGGATAGTTGCCCTTGAAAATGTTTCTGAAATATTAAAACATGTATATGAGCAACCATGGGAATTACTGAAGCAGAGGATAAAAAGCAGTAAACAGTGGAGGTTATTTTTTTTTTAAGTTTTATTCTTTTCCCTGTAAGTCCATGGGGTAAATTTGGAGTTCTTTTCCAACACGAAGCATTCCTTGCAAAAACAGAGAGAAGAGTATTTTCTCTGCTTCAAAAGGTTTTGTAATGTTTTCCCAAGTTAACACTTAAAAATGCTTCTATTGAGGCTTGAGTGAAATTTTAAAACTGGAAAGCCTGAACATCTGCCCCTTGTTCTAGAATTTGGAATTTAACCCAATGTACTAAAGGCACTGTAACTCACTTATTTGGTATAAATAGATCTCAACAACTCAAGAGCTGACTAATCAACTTATTGATTAGTCTAGTTACTCCAGAAGTTCCACTGGCTTTTAATCAAGGTGAGATGATAAACTGTGTTTAAAGTGCTACATTTGCACTTTAAAATTAGTAAATCACTTTTGTATACATAGTTCATACATATAACACAGCAGAAAGCAAATAGAAATTAAACTGTTAAGGTAAAGCAAATTTATCAAGTGTCAGCTGTCATAAAATCTGTGAAACAGACATCACAGGATATTTTATACTGCATGCATCAGAAATATAAAAGAAAACAGCATGAGTACTTTGTTTTAAATTATTAAGGAACAGTGATCAATACGTTCATTTGTCTGGGAATGTTTGTTAACTGAATCTAAAAATTACACAGATATATTTTACCAGGGGTAAAATTATGCTTCTGCTCTCATTTCTATAGAGTTCCATCTTGAAAGCAGTACTGGTAGGAAATAAGGTCTCAGAGGAGTTTTGTTCTCTTTTTTGATCTTTGTTATAACAAGGAAAAAGTTTACAACACTTCTCAGTCTACAGAAAATTACTTTATGTGCTGATTAGACTTTTGTAAAGACATTGTCATGCAGAAGCAAACTCTTATCTGAAATAGGTAGACATCTCCAATGATCAACCAAGACAAAATTTTTAAAAGCTGAAAAATGTCCTGGACAAGGGAAGTGTATTAGGACAACAACTACAAAATTAAAGCCAAAATGAAAGAGATCTATGGAATCAGTACAATTTATTTCAGAAACATTTTAAATGTGTTACATGTAATAAAAGTGTGCAAACATATAAATTAGAAAAAGACTTCTTGCATTTCCACATATTTTGAGGCAGATCTAAGCTAAATCATCATAACTGAAATTTAGGAAAATTTGAATCTCACATCAGCTGTGAATTTGTTTGATGAATGCATTTCATCAAACCCAGGGAAAGATTCAGCAGCTCTGTATGTTTTTCTTATATAGAATGACAATATTAGGATAAAAATATAATATGAATTGTCTTGCAGGACACTAATACTGCAGGAATAAGAAAATATTATATCAAACATATTGAATCTGATGATTAAAGCCAGCAATAAAATGCAGCTAAACACCGACAACCTAAAATTAGAAATTCCCATATGAGGAAAAGAAAATTATTAAGAAAAGTTAAATATAAAATGTGGAAAATACAAAGAACTGAAATAATTTGTCTTATTTTCAGAATAAAATAAATAAGAAAACCGGTGCTGATTTAAGAAAAATAATTCCATTCAACATAGGTATCAGGAGCACTTTCTTTCATGCAGAGAATGATAAATGTGTGAAACAGGCTGTCAGACATAGTTGCTCAGGCAAAAAACACAAGGGTTGCATGAGAAAAATGAGATGCCTTCCACAGGGGATGGAAGTACTAAGAATGGATGAACTTAGACAGGCTGAATAACCTCTTTCATTCTCTGATGAGATGTTATGTTATCCACTCAGTTGTTTCTTCTGAAATCATTTAATTGAAAAAGTTGTTCTGGTTGCAGTTTTATAACATTGTCAGAGGACTTCTTAATTTGCATTCTGACAATATATTTTGAAGACTGAATTTTAGTGTATTTTTAAGCAATGCTGATCCTTTTAGCCATATTCCTTGAAGTATTCAGGTGAATTAGTGTAATGTGTGAGGGTGTCAGGACAATGTATGTAATGGTTTAGTGTCATTTAAATGGTATGGTTCGTGATCTGCTCTGTCTTTTTTTGGTGCAGAACAGTGAGAGTTTTAGCTGAACTGTGATTGAAGAAAATGCTGATGTTAAGCGCTGGTGATATTTTACAAAATGTTATCCTTTAGACAGTGTTTTTTTTAACCACAAGGACTTCATGACCTTGCAATCACTACTAATTCCAGGATGGTTTTAATACTTTACAGGAAAAAAAATTATATAGATTATAATCAACTTCATATGATTTAATAGCATTTAATATTTTGCATATGACACAAAAGTAGGGCAGAGGCGCACCAGTGTATACTCTTGAGGACAGGGCTGTCATTTAGTGACCTAGATGGTATTTAGGAGTGGATCACCATCAACCTTCTGAAATCCAACCAAAAAAATGCAAAGCTTTTCTTATGTTTCCCTGTAACAACATAATCTGGAGTCTGACTGGCAGGGAAGAGTAGCTCTGCTGAGAACCTGGGGAGTGCAGCAGCTAGGAAGCCAAAGGAGGCAGCAGTGTGTGCTGGCAACAGAGCAGGCTGAGAACAACCAGGTGTGTACTAACCTGTACGCTTCTTCTCAGCTCTGGGAGACCACATTTAGTATCCTGCATCCAGGTTGGGGCTTTCCAAGGAAAGCCGTGTATTATGTAGAGTTAATTTAACAGGACCTCAAAGCTGATCAGGGACTAGATGCTGTGAGAGGAACTGAGATGTCTGGGCTTGTTAGGCTTGGAGAGGAGAAGAACTTTAAGAGATATAACAGGCTGCTGTACCTACCTGCAGGTCTCCAAGAAGGCAGAGTCATGCCCCTCATGGGGGTCCATGGTGGGAGGGCAAGAGTCAACAGCCACAAATAGGCACAAGAGTTTCAACCCTGTGGACTCCATCTTACAATATTGTCATAGACAGAGTCAGAAACCTTTTTGGAAAAGGCTAACTCGTTTATTAAAAACAGCAGCTGGAGACGGAGAACTGGGGTAGGCCCAGTTCTCACACAACAATCCAGAGAATGTCCAAAAGAAACTACAGCATCATCGGTGGTACCAAGGATACCCTCAGGAAAAACCACCAGCCCAAAAAGCCCCCGGCCCCCTCAGGGCCCCCCTTTATACCCTTGAGGTGGATCAGGAACGCACCAATCCCCACACTCGCTTTGGGGGTCCCCCATCGGTCCGTTTCTCGGCCCCTGATTGGTCCATAACAAGAGTCCTTCCTGACCAATCACTCTCGGGCAGCGTGTCCCCCTGGGTGTCCTCCGTACGCTGGCACCGGGCGGGCAACTCTGGAAGCTTCCATCGCTGAGCCTTGATGTCCTCAAGCATCGCTGAGCCTCGATGAGTCACGGAGTGACTACTCCATCACCCAAACGATGTGCTCCCAATTTACCCCCTCCCGTGCACCATCCCAAACCCCAATAACTTTGTATCACAGCAACTGGTTTGTAATATTAAATCGTCCATAACAATACNCAAAAGAAACTACAGCATCATCAGTGGTACCGAGCATTCCCTCAGGAAAAACCACCAGCCCAGAAAGCCCCCGGCCCCCTCAGGGCCCCCCTTTATACCCTTGAGGTGGATCAGGAACGCACCAATCCCCACACTCGCTTTGGGGGTCCCCCATCGGTCCGTTTCTCGGCCCCTGATTGGTCCATAACAAGAGTCCTTCCCGACCAATCACTCTCGGGCAGCGTGTCCCCCTGGGTGTCCTCCGTACGCTGGCACCGGGCGGGCAGCTCTGGAAGCTTCCATCGTTGAGCCTTGAGGTCCAGTCACCCCGTCCTCCAAGTGATGGGCTCCCAATTTGCCCCCTCCCGAGCACCATCCCAAACCCCAATAACTTTGTATCACAGCAACTGGTTTGTAATATTAAATCGTCCATAACAATATTGTTAGTACCTCTGCTTTAGAACCTCTGTGAAGGATGCTCTGACTTCAGAAATCTTTTGTCTTTGACTGTGAATTACCTCTCAGACTTGTGCCTAGGAATAATATGGTTGTAGTTTTATCCAAGTCACTTTCACAAGGAGACCCTTTGTAATATTTTAATACCTGAAATTCTTTGTATGTTGGTTTCTCCTTCATTTCTTGCTTCTTCAGGTCTTTGGTTGAGATTCTAGCATCTCTGGAATGGGACCTCCTGTAGGGAATATTTTGGTTTAATTCATAATTTCACTAGCAATACTTAAGTAAAGATTTAATTCTTTAAGTATGAAAAATGTGTCACATAACAGTGAGTAACGAAGGGATTTAATGCCAATTAAGAAATGTTTTTGTAGTTCTGTGTTGCAACTCCAGCTACTTACAGAGGGCATGCAGTCCCCTTCATATTTTCACACCTGTGATCAGCTGTTCAACTTTTGTATATATTTCTACATTTATTTCAGTCCAATGTCTTTTGCTACAGCATTTTTGAGAAAAAACATTTTATTTTCTTCTCTCTTTTTACATAAATCAATAATTATGTATTATTTTACATAAATACCATGCAGTGGCTCAGCTGAGCAGTTTAAAGGTCACATGTTCATATTTTGTAATAAAAATATAAGAAAAAGACCCCTAAGAAATCCCTGGATAAAACCTTCAGTTCATTCAGAGTATTTAGAAGAATGTTCTTTCAAATCTAGGAGTTAAATTTACAGTCTGTAATCCTAGAATTCAAATAATACCATTTAAAATCCTAAAAAAATTCTGTGTAAGCTAGATCTGGGACTGGAGTGAGAACTGAGCATATTGCAAAGATTTTTAGACTGCCCCTTTATGAGCTAGGACTAACACTAGGAAACAGATTGCTGCATCATGGCTAATAGACAGCTCACAGGGTTGAAAAATATTTCTGCATGTGTGCAGAAATAACAGCTTGGAGATCATTGCACCACAGCCCATACCCTTATTCATTGTAACTGAAATTTCTTACCTGTAAAAGTTGTGTTTAACCTCACTATGCCAGAGAAACACAGTTCCTTTGATGTATTAAATGGTTAAACAATTACAAAATGGAAGTGCTAATAGAATTCTGGCACAGTGAGGTTAAACACAGTGAGGTTATTCTGATAGAATAGTGTATATACACTATTATATAAAAGACAGGAAAGAAATGGAAGTTTTACTAATTCTTCAATAAAAAAATTAATTTTAATCTGTACTAGGCCTAGAATGATTCATTTAGAGGATGTACTGATGTTTTCACAATGTCTTCAAAATAAAGGCAGTGTTTAGAAGTTTCATAATGCAAATTAAATATGAACGCAAAATGATATAGGATTGTCTTCAAAAATTACTTTGCTCCATTGTCATAGATCACTAATGCTATCAACCGCAGTGCTAGGGGCAGTGAGCCTTCATACCAAGCTGTGGGTGGCCTGAGTCAGTTTTATAACTTTTCAGGATTTCATTCCTAAAAAGCCTTAATTTCAATCTAAGCATAAATCAGATGCATTGACAGATCATAATAGTGTAAAATCTCAAAGAAACAAGATACATGGAGGAGAAAAAACCACAAACCATCTGAAACATCCCCCTACGGAAGACAGTGTGTAGCTCTTAAGCTGCAGTGAACTTTCTGAGCTGAACCCCAGGTGGTAGCACAGAGTTGACCTTAGTGATCTTTCCTCCCAGTAAACTGAAATATTTCTTGACTAAATTGCAGTTCATGATAGCTGGTAATAGTTATCCTGAAGTAAGAGCTTTCTTAAGAGAAGGAAAGAGAAGGCTGAAAGTGCAGAAAACATTGCTATGCCTGAAAAAAATGAATATTGTTAAGGAAGGGCTTAAGAGCAGCGTGTACAACAGTCAGACACTGAAAAGAACTTTGCATTGAGCGGCTCATAGAATCACAGAATGGTTTGGATTGGAAGAGACCTTAAATATCACCTAGTTTCAACCCTTCCACCATGTCAATGACACTTTTCACTAGATCAGGTTGCTCAGGGCCCAGTCCAATCTGTCCTTGAACACTTCCAGGGATGGGGCATCCATAACTTCTCTGGGCACTGTCATATAGTCCTGACACAGAAAAATAGTGTATGGTAGTATTTCTGAGTTTCAGCACAAGGGGTGGATTTAGGCAATGATCAAGAGAAAAAGAAAATATGCAGCACAATATGATATGTAAGCCTTAGGCCTTGATGTAGCCACATCATGACTATTAATGGAGAATTTGATCCTGTTTCATCAGTCAAATTATTATAAACTTCAAAATGAATGAGAAAAATAGCCCACTGTATTGAAGGTGAAGTGCATTAACTTGACCTTTTCCCTCTCTTAGCTTTAAAAACTTCATTTTAAACAGAGTATTCATAATTTCACTTCACTCCTATTTTAAAGGTTAATTAAATAGTTAGGAATTCTGTATATTGTTGTGCTTTTCCTTAAGTATGTCTGAATGTCACCATTAAGATAATGTATGGTTGTGAGCATCTGAATTTGAGCAGTGAATTTTTGTGTTCCTACTCCATCAGGCAAAACCATGTAAATATTTTGGTACTGATGAGCAAAAGTAATTAGCTCCAAAGGTGCAAAGGGTAGATAAAGAGACAGTTTTTACTTGACTCTGCAGATACAGACTAAATGGCATCAAATCAGCAGTGGCAGTTACTATTAGCCTGCAGCAATAGCAACACCTTTCCCCCAGCAGGAACAGTTGTAGAGCAAGGAGTCTTAGCAGTAGCCACGGGGGTATACCTGGAGAGAATATTAAAAATGTCTGTATGCAGCACTGTCATGTGATGGAGAGTGCTGAAATGTAGAATGATTTCTCCAGCACAAAAAAAAAAAAAAAATCTATTAAAATTAATTCTGAAATACCTCTGGGATAAATTTGGTGTTGAAGAATTCTGCAAGATGTGCAAATACTTTCAGCTTTGATAAGGGAATTCATTAAAAGCCAGGAAAAGTGGGTAAAATTGAAACTACCACAAATTTCTACAGTAGTCCAGGACAGTGTGAAAAGATACTTACATTATCCTTTTTGTAAACATACTCTAATTTTAATTAGGAAACCTCATAGCAGTCACCAGATTTCAGGTGCAGTTTTATGGACATCTAACTGCTTAACAGCTAATTGGCTGGCCAATGCAGTCTTCTAGCAATCTAACTTTAGGTTTGTGTAAGTTCTCAGTCTTCTTAAATCCACCTCAAGCCTTCTCTGTGCATTTAGGAAAAATCTTAATTTAAAAAAACCTCAAATTATTTCATCGACATGCACATCAGGGAAAAGACTATACATACTCTACTGTTACTTCCAGAACCAGCAATGTCCATGCAACTATTTAGGTTTGCAGGTCACTTCTTGGAGAGAAGAATGCAAAGTAGGATGTACATTTTATTTGTCATGGTCTGTGCAATGCTTAGTCTCAGAGGTCTAATGTGCAATTGAAAAAGATTGAATTTAGATAATTATCTTCAGTTTCTTTCTTAGCACAAGTCATGCTATGCAACTTCAGATATCTCCACATAGTAAATACAGCAACCATTTTGAGTTTAGAATAATCTCTTTCTCATATCTCAGTTAAAAAAATAGCTGCAGCATTTTTTTATCCTGATGTGTCTCCTTTTAAGCACTAACTGTGATATTTATTTTCAAAGTATCTTAAGCATGTGCTTTCTGATAGTTGGGTGCTACAATAAAAATAGAGTTACATTTGAAAACATGAGGTGTCATAGGAATATTCAGGTTGGAAAAGATCTTTTAGATCATCGAGTCCAGCTCAGCACTACCTAGCCCACCACTAAACCGTGCCTAGAAGCACCACACCTACATGCCTTTAAATACCTACAGAATGGTGATTCATACACTTTCCTGGGGCAGCCTGTTCCAGTGCTTGAGAACTCTTGTGTTGAGAAATTTTTCCCTGTGTCCAGTTTAAACTTCCCCTGGTGCAGCTGGAGGCTGTTTCCTCTTGTTCTCTTGCTTACCACTTGGGAGAAGAGGCCGAGCCCCACCTCACGACCACCTCGTTTCGGGTGGCTGTAGGCAGCCAGCACCCTCATGCTTTCACTACTTACCAGTGACAGTGCAGTGTTCACTAGGAGTGATGAGGTCCCCTTCAGCCTCCTTTCCTTGAGACTAATGGCACCCAGTTCCCTCAGCCACTTCTCGCGACACTTGCAGATATGCAGATATACAGCAAATCATTGCTTTTCATTCAACTAAATAATAAAAACTTCAAAATGTGCTAACAAACCCCAAATATTTAAATTGTAAATACAAGTAGAAGTGTTATTCATTTATATGAATATATACTTATGTGCAGTTTGTATAGGTTTTTAAGTTTTTATAGATATAAAAAGTTTCCATGTTTTTATATGAAGAATTAAGATAAACCTCTGTTAAATTACTGTAAGTGAAGTTTGGCTCATGTTCTTTAATTAATGAAATGCAGTCTTAAGCGACATGGGGGAAGTCCAGGTAACTGATTTTCTTCTAAATGTGACTACGTATTTAAGTTTAGGTCTCAGAAAATGGCACATTTTCCCAAAACATGGATTGTACATTCTCTAAAAACAAATTCAATAACATTCTTAATGTTAGCTATACAGAATAGAGATATCCAAATTCATCAATCATATTTGCAATCCATGGCTATTATTCATAGATTTGTTAAGCCACAAACAACAACTTCACTGTAATTATTCTTTTTATCTAATCCATTACATTCTCAAGTCCTCAATCTCTTCCTATTTTGCAGTGTTTATGAAGTGCTTTGAAGTGATTTAAAGTTATTCCTTTGGATGAAAGGGACTGTATTATTAAAATCTCTCTAAAGTTACTGAGACATCAAACATCCCATTTCAGTTATCCTCAGCTCCTTGTCTTGCTATGCATACAGAGAAGAAACATATTTTGCTACATGTGGTTATCTCAGCCTTTACCAAATCACTGCCAAATTTGAGATTTCAGACCACTCTTTAGAACTGTGGGCTCTATGAACTCTTCTGATTTGAAAGCAACCTTGTATCCTCTTATAGTAGATAGAGTTATTGTAATTTTAGGAAATCTGATTAAAGATTCCTCACCAAAAGCTCTGTAGTTCTATAATCCATATTAAAATTCACTGAACTCCATCAGAGCACTGTGGAAGGAGAGCTTAATGGCATATGAACACCTTTAAAAAGGATTAATTTTTTATCACCAGGTAGGAAACCTTTATTCATCTTAGTTCTCAGCTCCACAAATAAATTCTCCTAAATGAAGCTGTGAGTATGAGAACTCTTCACTGAGGACATATATTAAACACTGCTTTTCCTTTCCAATGAGGGTCATACTACCTTGTTATTTCACATAAAAATTGTTTGTAAACCTTGCCTGAAAAATAAACTAAGAAAGTATTTAATACAGGAAAAAGACAATTGCTAAGAAGATGGAATTAAGGTCTCATTTGGTCCATCATTTGCTGCATGTAAGCATGGTAAGTAGAAGTAGAGAACTGCAGCCTTAAAGCTTGACCTCTTCAGGTTTATGGGCACACTGGAAAGGAAAGAAGTATGAAAATCTATTTCTGCTTCTCAGAGAATCATAACTGCTATAGCACCTAGAATATTACTGTTCACAGTGATCATGTTATTTAGGCCAAGTCACTAGAGCTCTGCTTAACTGTTAAACAAGTAAGGATTAAGGATTAAAAGTTGATCAGAGTTTCAAATATTTAATTTTCTTTAATGGAACAAATTGTTTTCATTTATAACTACATGAAAAAGAGAATCACAGGATTGTGCACATGTAATCAATAGCAACAAGGTTATTTGACTGTAATTCTGAGAACAAATTATTGTGACATAATCATTTAGATTGAAATCAGACCAAGTCTTTTACTGGCCCCCTAGAAGTCCTTGGGAGAAAAGATTATATATTTCACAGCTTAGTGAATTATGGCCCTTCTCATCCATTATAAGCCAATGAGAACCTTGCACTCCACTATCTCCTTTTATATACATCAGCTATTAACACAGATTGATAGACTATCATAGTTACTGACTTCATTCATGGATTGTAATAAAAAGAAATAAACAGATGTGCATCATATTCCCCATTTAAATACCCTTCCAATTCGACAGATGAAATCTTAAAATGTAGAACAGGTAAGTACTTTGGAGTGTCTGTGTGACATACAATAAGCAAGAAAGACTAATATGTCGGATGATGTTTTCAGTGTATTAATTTTTCTAGGTTGTGTTGGGTTTACTGCTATACTATCCTAGCACTTTCCAATATTGCAATCTAATATAGCTTTTCTTTTAATGCATCACTTACCTCATGCAAATTCCAGACTAGCTACAAGCTACATAACAAATTTCAGATATGAGAATTAAGAAGAAATCAGGACCACTTACTAAGGAATAAATAAAAATTAATAGTCAATGCAATTTCAGACACATGATAAATCAACTCTGCTTTTCAGAGCAGTAATCATTCAGAAATATATTCTCTCTTAATATGAAATTTAGCTACAAAATTGAGACTAGCTGCATTTTTAATCTCAAGCAATACTGCGGGAACAAAAGAGAGGTTATAAAGTTGCTTCATAAAGTCTGTCTTTCAAAATCCTAGACAAAAAGCAGTAGGGAAAACCTTTGTACTCTAGAATATGCAGTGTCCACTCTTAACAGATGCTGATTTGAAGCCATTTATAAATGTCAAAGTCATAGAATAGCCTACACAAATACTATTAGTGTACCATTTCAAATATCTTTGCTGTTTAAAAATTTCCTCTCTTTTTCCCTCCTTAAGCCTTTCCTCCAAATGGACCAGTTTACACTTTGCCTATTTTACCTGTTGCTGTGTAGACTGATAAACTAGTACCTTGCTACCAAAAATTCCAGACTGATGCAAAGAAACACAAATGCACATCAACTACTAGTTTCTCTCGTAATATCAGGGCATTTGAATGCTTCAGTAGGGTTTTCCTGAGGGTTCATTTATGTTTATTTTAATGAGTAGGAAATAGAAAAATACAGTGGAAATTTGATGGAAATAAATTACAGTTAAAGTTCCTCAAAAATGGAAATGAGTGTGATAAACACAGATAAAAATTATAAACCTGAACTGTCAACTCATTATCCTTCTGTTCCAAAGGCACTACAGAGAAGCCTGGCTGTCCCTGTACTTGTGTCCTTCCAATGATTTAGTGACTGCACTAATTTAGGAATGAGAACACAGAAGTCTTTCTTAATAGGCTAAACAATTTGTTTCAGTCTTTGAAGTACTGGCAGGAAATAACATTAAACAATAACACAAATGAATCTTACTGGATAGATTATTCCAACCTTGTCTTCCCTCCTTAGGACCGTCATAGCAGAAGCATGAAAATATGGGGAACAAGAAAACACTAGAAGTTGATATGGTTTCTCTAGGCAATTTTTCATATATTACAAACAGTACATGACTGATTGTACAGTACTGTTGTAATACTTGATTTTGAAGGCTTAAAACCCCACTTGAACTTCTGTTTTCAAATTGTGTAAATGTGGAACATGTACACATACAATTATGCATTAGGTTTTTAATGTGTATGCAGAATTCAAGCAGAGGTGCTTGAGATTGCTAGTGAAGAATGGTGAAGATACTTCTGTTTTGGTGAACATACTTCTTCACACAAAGGGTGGCAGAGCACTGGTAAACAGGCTACTCAGTGAGGTCATGAAGTTTCCCACTCTGGAGACACTCAAAACCCACCTGGATGCATTCCTTGCATAACCTGCTTGAAGTGACCCTGCATTGGAAGGGAGTTGAACTGGATGCTCTCCAGAGGTCCTTCCCAACCCTAACAATGCTATGATTCTGTGATATATAGCACCTGAGAAGAAGACAACAGCTGACTTTCCATATAAAAATTTCAGTAGAGTGAAGCAGCAGTTGTCACTATGGTTCACATGTGTAAGGACCCTGAGCACATCCCCTAGGAGGTTTGACCAGTGGGGCTGGGGACCAGTGTGGCCTTAGGCAGTCCCATAGATCTGGTGGCTGTGGGGAGAGGCTCCCGGAGTCCTGTGGGGAGGCCATGGCCAGGGCTGACCCCTGCCCTGTGGGTTGTTTTCAGCCATGGCATGGGCACTTAGTCCCTGGTGAAGCCAAAATCCTTCTGCACAGCCACCGCTCCTGGTCTAAGCCCAGAGCTGCAGGGGCTGATGGCCTGGCCTGGCCTCAGCCTGGCACCATGCATGGCAGCCTTGCTCAACAGTCTCCAGGGCTGTGCTGAGCCTGGTTCCTGCCAACTTTCCCCACCTGCAGGCTGGTGTTCTGGCACAGCTTTGGCCCATCCCCAGGGAAGTGCCCAACGCTCGAGACTGGCACTAGCCCCAGTTGCACCCTGGTAATGTGTGTATCTGTCTGTCTAATATATGACCATGAAGTGATAATTGTATGGCATTGATGACAACTGAACACTTTCAACAAGTGATTAGAGATAGAGAGTAATGAAACTTAAGAAATGCCATAGATCTAAAAGAGCTACCTCTTCCATTTTCCTCAATGAAATCTGAAATGCAATACACTCCTTCTTACGTCTATACCTTCTCATCAGTGTTCCTAATTCTTTGCCAATCATTGAAATTGCTTACAAAGTGTAGCTTATTTGTTATTAAAGATAATAAAGATATTTTTATTATTACTTACATGCATGCATATTCACACTCCTGCTTTGTGAAATCATCCTGGTTTGATCAAATGGACAGATGCTGTGGTCTGAAGGTGAGTATTTGGCTTGTATGACCTGTACTATGAGTTTAATTTGAAAGTGGAATTAGGTTGAAATGACCAGATGTCCTGGTTTAGCTGACACAGCTGGGAAAATCATGGAGTGAGTCCTCCTGGAACATATTTCTGGGCACATGAAGGAGAAGAAAATGATTTGGAACAGTCAGCATGGATTTACCAAGGGCAAATCATGCCTGACCAGCATGATTGCTTTCTGTAATGAAATGATGGATTTGTGGATGACAGGAGAGCAGTGGATATCATTTGTATCAACTCTAACAAGGCTTTCAACAGCATGTCCTACAGTATATTTTCATAAAAGCCACAATATTATGTTACGAGTGGGTACGCAACATTAAAACTTTGGCTGGATGGTCATCCTCAGAGGGCAGTCACTAATAGGTCATAATCAACGTGGAGGCATGTAAAAAGATGAGTACTGCAGGAGCCATCCTGGGAGTTGTCCTGGTTACCCTCTTCATCAGTGACCTGGAGGAGGTGAATGGCATGTGCTATCCTCAGGATTGCAGATTACATCAAAGTGTGTGTGGGAGTGTGTGTGAGGGGAGGATGAGCTGTAGACATACTGGAGGGGAAAGCTGTCATTGTATACAGTCTGTATCCTGGGAGGTTTTAAAGACTGGACTCTATCAAGCCATGAGAAATCTGGTCGAATTTCATGCTCCTGCTTTGAGCAGGAGGCTTGTCTTGAAACATCCTGAAGTCCCTTCTATCTGAATTATTTTGTGATGCTTTGATCCAATATAAGCATCATTGCCTGTGTTCTGGCAAAAATCATTTGGTCACTCCTCCCTTGTTTTCAGCTAGGACTGAAGTATTTTCCCTCATATATGCAAAAAGCAGAGTCTTTGGAAGTTAGACATTCATGGCACAGTGCAGAGAAACTCAGTTTTTGAGCTGTGTAGTGACCTCTTTTTTATGATACACAGTCTTGGGAAATTGCCTTTAGTATTGATAACTGCATGGGATCAAGTAATCTAAAGCAGTGGGAATGTCTTCTTTAATGTCACCTACCACGAAAGCAGGGTCCCTGTGTCACCATAAACTGGGGCTGCTTTTGAGAGTGAATTTAATATTTGGAAGGAAACATAAAAGCTCCTGCCTATGTATGAAACATGGATGCCAATATATACAGACATAGAGGGAAAGGTGTTTACAGTAGTGAGAGATGAGAAGCTGTTGTTAGTAAGAATATGAAACAGTATAAAATACCCTGCTAGGTCAGACCAGTCATCCATGTAGCTCATTATTCTGACTCAAAGAGTTCCTAGAAGACGCACTGTTTTCGATGAGCATGGGAGCCTTGATAATTTCTGTGGCCTATTTGCCTACTCATGGCTTGTCCTTTTAGTATACATTTATGGATTTTTGTGCAGAAATTTCCTTCCTTCTGAACTTGCTGATATTCTCTGTCTCCACAATCTCCTGTAGCAGAACTGTCCAGAATTTTGCTGTTGATAGTGCTGTATGTAGTATCCCGTTATTTTTTAAAAGCTCTCCTCGTAGCCTTGAGTGCCTCAGGCTATTGTAATGAGGGATTTGGAGAAGAGCAACTCGGAATTCAGCATTAATTTGTAATATATGCATGCTGTAATATTAGTGTCTTTAAAATATTTAAGTTAATGATAATTTTAATGGTAAGACAGGAATATTGTCAGCTGTGGAAAGCTGAATGAGGATACTTCGGTAAAGACAAACACTGGAAAAAGAAAGGTGTGCATCCTCTGAATATAAAAAGATTCTTAAATTCTTATCTTAATACTTGCCCATGATCACCCACGAGCTTATATATTAAAACACAAGAGGGAAAAATTAGAAAAGATATTATTTTCATAGCAGTAGAGTGCATGAGTGGCAATTTTCTAGTAACTTCAGAAATGAGAAATATTTTATCCCTTTTCTTTTTTGCAAAAAATGTATGTGAAAGACCATCAATACTAACTCTGCATTATTCTAACAAATCAGATCCTACTACAAGAAAGTAATTTTTTCATGGCCATCAAGAAGAAGCAGCATGAATTTTTCTTCAATGTTAGAACACTTGAAAAGTATAAAAATTGTGAATGTTGAGTTAAGTATTTTGTCATTATTAGAACTAAAGTTTGGGGATTTCTAACAAAACACAGATCTTTACTGAAATAAAATAAATTTACCTACAAAAATACTAAAAAGAGTGACAGGGAAAGAAAATTATGTAGCCGTGTTGCATTTCACTAGGACCATATTAACAAGAAATAAAGCTGAATATAACTTTAAACAATCCTTTTTTTCCCACCACTTATTTATTAAACTAATCCTGATAACAAAGCTCTCTAATTTGGGGGTTTAAAAATTATTAGTAGTATTATTATTTCATCAATGTTTATAAAATTTCCCACAAATAATGGGACTATTTCTTCTCTCTCACCATTGTAAAAATAAATGTAATTACATGGTAGAAAAAATAATCTAAGACAGCTCACACCCCTAAATTGTGAAGCACAATTCTAGTACTAAACAGGGGTAGAACTAGGGCAGCAGTCCAATTCTGTTCCAGAGAAGGGCTTGCTGTGTTTACATGGAACAAGAGTATGCTAATATGGTTTGCTGCACAAGCCTGTTACTCAAAGTTCTTCTCCGTACAAAGTTTTGCATCCTAGCCCTAGATGGCTAATTTGATGGCAAATTAATTTTTAGCTACCTACTCTGAAAGTCTTTTAAACTTGCTGCTTCTAATTTTGGTTTCATGATCGCTGTAGGCAAAGGTCTGGGTGCATCTCTTCAAGTAGACACCTCAAATGTAAAACCTCAAGTAACAGTAAGAATTTTATGTCAATGGAAAGAAAGTTTAAATTCATTATTGTTACACATACTCATCCTCATAATTTGCCACTTCCGTTCTTCCAAGTTCATCTTAAATATGACAGTTAAATGTTAAGAAACTATAATTTCAAGTAATATTATTTAGCCATCAGTATAGAATTCCTAAATACAGTTTTAGAATGGAGAAACAGTTGGTTCCCGATCTTTACTTCTCTTTGAATTTTTTTCCTATTTCCTTATTGCTGTTACTTTCCGAGAAATCTTTGTGCACCATAGAGGGAAGAAAATCCTGCTCATGTAGTCCATGATACTGTAGGCTTTTATAGTTATCACAGATAATGTCTAAAGAATGCAGTAAGTATTTGTGTCTCACACATATCTATCAAAAAATATCTATAACATCTGAGGATATGCATACAGTAATTTTTAACAGAAATGTATAGCAAAGGCTATAGCTGAACATGTGGCACACTAAACGATTCTAAGGTCTGGCTTGATTCTTAAATTCATATTATGTCTTACACAACTGATCTGCCAGGGTCTGAGTCTGTAAGACTATAGGCAGCTTTACAAGAATATTATGCACCCTATTTCCCAACAAATTCATGATTAGCTACTAAATCAAGATTTTTTCCTACACTTTTAAGATTATATCCTAATTCTTTTCTTTCTATTTTTTTTTCCCTCCACACTTAGCGCAAAATATTCTTTGTGGGAAAAATAATGGATCCAGATGGATTGTCTTCCACTGCTGATGGACCTTCTATCTGTTTCAGCTTTGTAGCACACCTTTTTCCCCATGTCTTTCCCTTCTGTTGACATTTTTCTTACAAGCTAATAAGCTCTACAGTAAGATGCAGAAGACTGCAGCACTGTGTGTTAGCAATATGGCAAAATATGTATGTTTATATAACTCTTATTCTGTGCTTAAGTGCTGTCCCATAGAGAGAGTACAAAAAGGATTTTGGGGATTAAAAAAAATTGAATTCTAATTTGCCACCAAGTCCACAGGATATTAAAAAGAATAAGATTCTCAAAAAATTATAATGGATCCATTGTCTTCCTAGAAATTTTCTGAATCTCAACATATTCTCTAACAGCTTGTGCATGAGAGACAGATGCTTTTGGGGATCCAGAATGCAGCTATGGGTGGCATCAGAAAGATACACTTCAGTGTGCCACCACTCTTGGCTTGAAATGGAGAATTACATAAATATAACATTCCCTGGAAGTTAATTTTACATTAAACTATGATTTTCAAAGTGAAAAGAAAAGAACATCTCTTTCAGGAGAATTAGACATGCAGTTCTTCAGCTAAACAATGAGCCCAAGAAACTCTCTGTTGTGTAACGAGTCCTTATTCAAAGGATGACACCCTACGTATGTTCCACTTAAAATTTCAGATTAAGAAGGTAACAATTTGTGTTTTCTGCTTCTCTCCTGAATAGTCCTGATTACACCTTGAGGACATATGACACCATGACATATATAACATTGTGCCAGTAAATACACTATGTCAATGGATCCTTCTGAAGGTAATGACAAAATCTTTCATTTGACCAAAAATAGTCTTCAAAAGTCTAAAAAACTGTCACTAACCTTGGGGTTCTCATATTACATTCTCTTCAGTAATCTTAGTAGATCTCCTAAGTACAGTGGTGCTGTACAGTATGTGATTGAAGCTGGATAACTAAAACCTTATCTGTCTGGAAACCACGTGTGGTAAACTGCACTATTTATTAATGCTGATTCAGGGAACTAGCAGTGTATGTGTTTGAATCTCTCTGTAGCAGCAGTAGTGCAAGAGTTATTGATAGCATGGATTTATTTATTTTACAGCTATTCTGGGCCTGGGAGTCATATATTGACATAATTTCTCCTGGTAACACAATGTCATATTAAAAGAAAAAAAGCTGCATTCTTCTTCTTATATATTATTTAAGAATATCTTATATATTCTTTTTAATGGTGAATAAAATTTACTGCCTGCTGCTGCCTCTGACAACGTAAGTCCAATGGAACATGTTACAAAAGAATTGAACACCTTACACAAAGGTACTTGTCATTTAGACCCTTGATTGTATTGGAATTCTTTAGCTTCCAAAAGTGTATCCAGCAAGATGGAAAATCAGTAATTGCTTTGTAGAGGAGCAAAAAACACTGTGAATTTAGTGTGTAACTGAAAAATGTCCTATCCACTGATACAGGGCAGAAATGTTTGTTAACGTGTTACAGTCATAGATGAAAAAGCTCTAGAAGTGTCATGAGGTAGACAGGCAATACATATGCATGCATATACAGCCACATACCCAAACAGATAAAAGTAGTAATGGGAAGAACATTCTCCATTCCTGTTGCCAGTTATTCTCCCAACACTATATTCTTTTAAATAATTCTTCATCTTTCTACTGTTTTTCTAGTCATATTTTTATTTTCTGATCTTCTGAGTTAGATGTAAGATTATGTGGATTACATACTAAGATTTTGGGGGCAAAATCTTAAAAAGTAAAAGAACAACCTAATTTGTATCTCAAAATAACTGCTTGTTAGTTAACAATTTCACACATCTATTAATTTTTTAAGATGAAAAATATACACCTGGGTATAAAAGCTTGGAGTTAACACATTGATGAAATGAATTTAGGCTTCACAGGCTATGTCCATCTTTTTTCTCATTTTTATTGGTCACATTTTTGAGATTTTATTCATAACCATTGCTTTTACAGACTTGAACAAGGAATTGCACATATTTTTCTGGTCTTTTATTAGAGGTACATTTTTGTATTTGAATGGGTTTTTTTCATTCCATGCCCTTGCCTACTTTTAATTTGCATATATCTGGGCCAATCCGTAATAGTGAAAGTTAGGTGCATCTCACTAACTTTTATACTCTCTGCATCTACTTAACCTCCATCTTACTATGTGATCCTTGTAACTAAATGTATCCTAAAGCTCTAAGCATGTGATCGTGTTTCAGCATTTGTTTTTGAAGACACTAATAGCGTTATTGAGCAACAAAATGATAATCAGGAGTTTTAGAGGTCGCTCATTATATACTGTATAAATATTTCATAAATTCCCCACTGTTTACAGATAGCAATAGTTTAAAAGTAAATTGCAAATGTTCAGTATATAAGGCAGCTGATCTAGTTGTTAATGCTTGTTGATTTTGGTTTTTTTTTTAACCTATCTATATGTTTATGCAAATTTTAACCTCTACATGACATAGCTTCATAGACTGGTCCAGCAGAATATGTCATGATAAAATTTCCAAGGATCATTGCATTTAAGTTCATCCACACTGCCAAAATGAGTCATTTTAAAAATAAGTTAAAACATGCCACATGCTAAATATCCTTAAATCAGTAAGAAAATCTTCTTTCATTATTTTCTCTGGGTTTTAGGTATGTGTGTTTAGATATATAATGGATTTAGAGTCGTATAATTTTCAAAAAAAATATGTCTGTATTGGAATTCAGCAGTTTCAATATTGGCATGAGGCCTGAGTGTTTGGTACAGTGACTGGGCATAAACTGAATAGCCTGTACATTTTGTGGGACCTTTTGCAACCTGATATCCAGATGTTGGCCTTGTCCCAACTGCACGTAAGAGTAGAACATAAATGTCTACCATTTCCTCCCTTCATGTAAAGATATGTTCTGTTGTATAAATAGAGAAGGAGTGGGGTAGTTTTATAATCAAGCTGTACCTAAATACCAGAGACTACAGCTGCTGTAGAGTACAAATTTAACTTGTGCCACCTCAGATCCAAAACTATAGTGCAATCAAATAAATCAACACAAAGAAATCTTTCCTAAATTAGATTATGTGTCTGTTAATGAGAGGGTCTGTAGGGTCTTTGTTGCCTGCTTTGAAGCCATGTAGAAAAACGAGAACCAAATCCCTATTTCCCCTGGTTCCTTGAATTTGCCATCCGGATTTGCACTGTAGAGAGATTCAGAGCCACTGGTTTCAGCACAGCAAAACTTGAAGTCTGAAAAAAAAAAAGGCAAAACCCCACAATAACAGCTAAAATCCAAACAATACTATTAACACTTTCATTTCAATGATATTGTGCAGCACACTGGGACCTGACTTCTAGATGTTTTGTGTCTTCCTATCTTTCAGTATAAAACTTACTCTTCTGAGAAGGAAGAAACATTAATAATTAATTATTGTCTATTAGGAAGAAATTCTATTTTGTGAAAGAGGTGACACACGGGATCAGATTGCCCAGAGAAGCTATGGGTGGCCCATCCCTGGAGGTGTTCAAGGCCAGGTTGGATAGGGCTTTGAGAAACGTGTTCTATGGAACGTGTCCCTACCCATTGCAGGGCATTAGAACTATGTGAGGTTTAAGGTCAGTTCCAAACCAAACTTCTATGATTCTCTGATAATACTTCCCTATTCAAATGCTCCCCAATTAATTCTAATTTTAACAGTTTTCTGAGGAACAGTTGTTTTGCTTTGATAAATCTGTTCTCCAGCTCCTAATGAAAATAACTTACAAAGTTATGTGTGGTATAAGAAACATTAGTCAGTCCAGTGCCCATGTGCTCAGATAAGTTGCATATTTCACTGAAATATGCTAGTATTAAATATTGTCATAGAAATAACTACTGTCTCATCAACACATATCAGTTTTTATGTTCCTAATGTTTTTCTTTGTCCCAAGCCCTTGAAAAACATTGTAGCTTCTAGTCCTGAACTGAAAACTGAGCATTTCCAATCTATAGAATTCTAATGAACAGTTAGACTACAATTTTTTTCTGTGGGCAGTTTTATAAAAGAATTATTAAATTCACTGATATGTCTTAAGGAACAAAAATATTTCTAATTATATTCAGAGGTTGTAATGACAAGTTCATTCTGTATATATTGGTGAATATTTAGGAAAATTAGCAGTAAAGGTCAATGAAGACTACAGATGCATTCCAGAGTTTTTATCTGAGCTATTTGCTTGAGTCTGTTCAGCTGCACATTGTTCAGTAACTGGCCATTTTGAGTCAAATTACCTACCTAAATGAGCTGAGCAAATACTGGCTCAATTTAGTTACATACTATGAAATTTGTACATTGAGTTATTCATTTTAGTGAATAGTTTGCTGAAGACTAACATTCAAATAGCATTTACCATTATCTTGTTAATAGGCCTTACTGCTCTAAATCTACTAAGAATGCAAATAAATGATAATTCTGCACTCATTAAGGAAATCTCCTGTGACTTACTTTGGTTAAATGCTCCGACAGGCATGTTTAGCACTTCTTTGGGGTTGGTAAAGTTCCAAAAATCTGTAAATTAAAGTTCTGTGGAGTGCTATAAAATGTACATAATGAAAGCCTGGATGTAAATTAAGAAGATTTATATTTCAGCATTCTGCTTACGTTATCCAGTCTGAATGCTTCACAGGTTTTTATGAAGCAAATAAACTGTTCTTTTTCTTGAAATTCATTTTGAATGGTCACCATGGATTCATTGTTACAATACTTAGTTCACACATTAAGGACTAAATTGCTCTTCTTAATCTATATATCATACTGAAGTGTTATTGCAAAATACCTTTGAAGTCTAGGTGCTCCATCTATAGTAACAGTACACTGAAGTTGCCTGTAGACATAAGTAGTTGAAATAGAGCTGGAAACAATGTTTATAAATATTCTTGTACTTTAAACTTATGTATTCGAGTCACACTTATGAATCCTATTATTCATAGCCAATGAACATTAACTGAAAAAAAAGTTAATTTCCAAAGGTCTTTAAATATTATTTATTGAAAATAAATACAACTTGTCGCTTAAACTAAAATCCCATGTGTTTTTCAGCAGGAATGAAACTAAAGTGTTGAGGTTTTGTGCAAGTTCCACCAAGAGCTCTAGATCTGTCAAAGAAATCACATCAGGGCTTTGGGTAATCTTTAGCCTAAAAAAGAGAAAAAGTTTGAAGAAAGAGACCCTGAGGTGAAGCTATTTTCTAGACAGCTTGCTGCTGTGGAATTGTTTTGTTCAGGAAAAACTGTCTTTCATGTGGAGGATTATCTTTTGTATTTAACAAATTGCTTCATTGATGGGTCAGTTCTAGAGGAGTTAAATTATCTAAGTGGTGGTGAGGGTATTTCAGATTTGCTCTGAAACAGAACTGTTTTGATACAACAAAAAGCAACCACAGAATTTTACTTTTAGGCTCTACATGCATATCTATGTAAAACTGCGCCATTTTAAAAATAAAGACTTACTATAGAACTGACTGTCTTTGGCTTCTAACTCTTCTAATTAGTGGTTCGGTTTCCTTTGGGGTGAAGAAACTCATGCTGTGGAATTCTGGAAACAGTGGTATGGAATAATTTAATCAAGGTAAACTAAAAAAAAAAAAATAGCCACAGAATTATGTGTAAATAAATAGCAAGAATGTTGTTAAACCAAATACTGTAAATATAATAAAACATTTGAATAGTTGATTTTTTAAATTTGTATTTCTCAAACATAATTTTAAAAATATTCTTAGAATTTATTTTGGTATAACTAAGAGATTTCCAAAATTTCACAGTTATACTATAATATATCATAGTATTATATCAATCTGGTTTATTATACTGTATTAAATATAGTCCAGTGTATGTTCAACATACCCATTTTTGCAAATCTTTCTTATTTCAAAATGTTTTCCACATTTTATATTAAAAAATTAACTAATATACATGTGCTATACAACTAAAATACTACAGTATTACACACAATCTAGTTTCAAAACCAGGGATTATAAAATGTCTTTGGAAATTAGAGTCAACTCAAACTGTTAAACTGTGTTTTGTAATGGAATGTAGAGAAGTAGATTAGTATTTGAGCTTTTGGATCACATTACGCTATGATGATAGAGTACATCTAAAAGCAATTAAGATAGTGATGAATATGAGAACACAGAGCTTAATTGAGGGGTACTTCTGTAAGAAACAGTGCATATAGAGCGCTTCAGATTCAGAGTAGAAATCCAAACAATTACAGATAAATTATGAAGAGAAAAACATTTAAGATGGAACAGCTATGCATACATTTGCATGTACATCTACATACTCATTCAGAAATAAGTAATGAATTCTTTTAGAGGAATCAGCAGGGAGCAGAGTCAAAATAGAAATTTGGTGGCAAGAAATAGAGGGTCCAGTGGGATTTAATCTGGCATTCTATCATAAAGAACAATTTGACTTCAAAAACTGGCACTCGGAATCAATGGTTTCTGGCACAATTCCCAAACTGTTTGAAACTAGGTTATATGGAAGTGAATGGAAGGCAACATCTCTGGTAGGATTTGAGTAGGGCAGAGGTGTGGCCAAGGAATAAAAAACACTATTAATTCAGAATATGTTGTGTGAAACAGATTTCTGATGCTGATTTTATAGATAAGGCTAGAATATTCCTGCTCCAAAATTTTATGCTGAAATAAAAACAGAGGTGAAACACAATTTAGATTTCACAATTTTATCATTAAAGTGTTAGATTACAGGCAAATACACAAAGTAATGAAACCACAGTATAAGCATTATAAAAAGAACAGCTAATGAGAGCAGTGATCACTTAACTTCACTGGGATAGGGATGTAAATTGCTGTCAGTTAACATCTATTGATTTATTTTCGATGCAATGATCCTGATTTTCCCTTCCAGTCTCAAATATGAACCTGTTTCAAAGTTCTGTTCACCTCTGTTTAATTTCTAAATTACTAAACTCATAGATCTCTGTATCATTTAACTTTTATGTAGCCACCAAATTCTTCTCTACAGTGGAATGGGGCACAATTATACCAGATCATCTGATTTAGTGACTCAAGACATAGTGAAGGAAGACTAAGTTTACTTAAGTGTTTTGTAGCAGGTGCTGATTTTCACCTTCCTTTTTCATATCAGAGACTGACATTACCACATAGGTGAAATAAGGAAAATATTCATTAATTTGCATATACCCCAAGCTTTCTAGGCTTAATTTGGAAGGGAATTTTGGGTGTCATCTGGTCCAGTCTTCTGCAAAAATCTGAGTCAAGTGAGATGGGTTTCTCAGGGGTCATACTCAGTCAATTTTTGAATACTTTCAAAAATGGATTTGACAACTCTATGCAACCTGTTCCACTGTTTCACTCATTGTGAAAATTTTTGTATTCTCCAGAGTGGAAAAAAAAATCACCCTGTAGTGGTTTAACCTCAGCTTGGTGCCAGGTGCCCACTAAGCCACTTTATCACTTCCCTCCCAGAAGGACAGGGGAGACTTATAACATGGAAAACAACTAGTAGGTTGAGATAAGGCAGTTTGCTAAACCAAAAAAAAAAAGAGACAAGCAAAAGTCTAAGTGCACATAAGCAAAGGGAAAAGTTATTCTCCACCTCCCATCGTTAAGCGACATTCAGACACTTCCCAGGAAGCAGGGCCTCAGCACACAATGGTTGCTCCAGAAGACAAATATTTTAGAATAACAAATACCCCCCAGTTCTTCCTCTCTCCCCTAGTTTTTATATTTGAGCTGACATCACTTGGTATGGACTATCCCTTTGGTTAATTTGGGTCAGCTGGCCTGGTTGTGTCCCCTCCCAGGATCTTGCTCACTCTACGCCCCTTGATGTGGGGGGGAAAGTGTGTTAGAGGGACAGAGCTGCTCAGCAGTAACCAAACATTTGTGTGTCCTTGAGAGGGACCAATCTGATTTTTATTTATGTCTCAACATGTATTATATGTGAGGTGAAAAATTACTCGAGGGTAATTTTTCACCTATACCCGTGCTGGGAGCCCTGCCCCAGGGAGGCTTCGCCTGGCAGCCGATCAGGGCAGAGAAAGCTTCCGCCATCGGGCTGCAAGCGACCCCCCTTGCTGGTGGGGCTGACCCCTGGATGCCTGGGAAAAAATGCCCAGGAAATCGGGCTGTGGGAGGGGCTTTAGCACTTAAAAGCAGTGAACTGCACCACAACCCGGGGTCATTTTATTTGGGTTTCTAGGAGGGAGCGGGGTCACGCTTGGAGGGTGAACTTGGCCTCCCTTCCCCCCTCGCCTTCTCCTCCCTGGGGCGCTGCTTCTTCCCTGGCTGTCTGTCCTGCCCGCACCCGTCCTGCCCCGGTTCGCTGCTTCCCCGAGGCAGCTCGGCCCCACGGCACCCAGCGCTGCGCTGGTTCCCGACGGAGCGGCCGCCGCCGCCCGCAGCCGCCGCGCCCCGACCCCGAGAGCCGCAGCCGCTCCCCGAGCGCGCCCGTCCCGCGGCAGCCTGTTCTGCACCGACGGCAGCGACACGCAGCCGGCTGCTGTTTGGAAATCGCGCCCGGCCCGCCCCGGGAGCCACGCAGACTCACCGCAGCTTGCGGCACACACGGTCTGTCTGCCGAGCTGATGCTGGCAGGGCGCCCGGGGTACAGCAATATCGATTTGTCCCAGTATTCTGTTTCTGTCTCTCTTCTCTTTGTTTCCTTTTCTACCCCCCTTAGGTTGGAACACTTACCTTTCTTTATCAACAAACAGTTCTCAGATAAAATATTGACACGTTTGAGCTTTAATTTCGTCCGAGAAATCTGTCAAAAACAAGCCCCCCTTATTCCGCTTTTACAGCGGAGCAGGACAGTCGTCAACACCCTTCCAGCTGCCAGTGCAAAGCACAGCACTGCTGAGGAAAAATGAGCTTCATCTCAGTCAGACCCAATACACGCCCATAACACAATTCATACTTACATGTGCATATATACATGCTTCTATGCATTTTATTGTGGTTGGATTGCATCACATTTAAATGCAATCACAGGGAAGGTTATTTACTGTGCAGCCATAGAAGCTGTGCCAAAACTAGACTATAACATTGGCCAGTTCCTCAGTTCTAGTCAGGCTTAAAGGGGTCTTCTCAGTAAATACACAATTATTTTAAATTCAAGCAGTGTGGATACAGTATTATCATCAGTAATGTATATTAGCCAGTTATATATGTACCATAGTCTCTGGAATGATTTTACTGTGATGGTTAGCACATTTGGAAGCCACACATTCATTTTTATTATTACTCACATTATTTAGGTTGCACATCTATTTCAGAAAATATGTGTATTAAATTGCATGTATTTATAATCCTGCATGATAAGGCAGAGAAGATATCGTACAATATAGTAGCTAAATGTTTAGATTGACACCTTATTTCAGACAAAAATTACTTTTGTATTAGAATTCTAAATACATTGCTTAACTAAAAATGTTTCCCCATTGTTCTTTTAAATTCTTAAACAGAGCTCAAGATTGGCATTTTACTGAAACCAAAAAATTGTGACAGTATTTATGATTCATAAGTGGAGCATCATCTATGCCCTGTAAACGACTGATTGTCTTGTAGGCATTCTAGACATAAGATGGTTTTCTTTCATTATCCATTTATTTTAATTTCTGGTTATGCTTTGTGCTTCTGACCACCACTAGTATAGAACTGCCAGCCAATGGAGTTCTACAAGCTCCCCTTCCTCTGGGTACTTGCCTGCTGCTAGCTAATATTTTGAATATTTTTCATTCAGCACTAACTAAATTCCCCTGGACAATTCTTTGGTTCATCATTTGGCAAGTAAATGACATTTACACTACCTGTGTTGTTTTGTTTTGTATTTTCTATCTTTACTTTTTTGGTGACCTTTTACTGCTTGAGAGCCCTGACATAGTTTCTTGAATCAGAAGATACATACACAACAAAACAGAAGATATTTAGCAATTAATTGATTATGAAGGATTCTTAAATTACCTGGTTGCCTGAGGGAATACTGTATTCCCCCAGAACAGTCACAAGCTGCTGTGCTTTCAAGATTTACAGGAAGAGAATGATACGGGAGATTTTGATTAGGGACCAAGTGTAGATATTGCTTGAGTAATGGGATTTGTGCCACTCTATTATGTTCAAAATTCAAAACTCAAGATAACATATGACTTTTGTCATTATCCTTTTAATGAAAACTACAGTATGTGGCTGTGAACACAAATCCTGCTAAGTAAACTCAGGAGAATTATTTCACTGTACACTGGGATTCCAATTACTGTGGAAAAAACTGAACAAGAAGGATTCAAGCCACCAAAACACTACAAAATTTTACAGTAAGGACATTATATTTCATTGTTGGATTCCTTCATTCATCTGTCTGCATAATGTGAAAATAGGAATGAGCAATACAAATTTCTGTAGCAACACTGCCTTTCACCCAAGTAGCTCAATGGATTTTGAAAGCAGTGATTGATAAGTCTCACAATTACTAAAGTACTAGAACAAAACACAGGTGCCCTCAAATCACACCTGCCTGCCTTAGAAATTAATTACAGCCAATACAAAATTTAAGAACAGTGATAAGAAGCAAGGCTTGGTGACGCTGCGAGGTTGGTCAGTCCGTTGACCACTGGCCGCCTGGAGGCCAGGCAAGCATCAGTAGCGAGTCCCAGAAGAACTAGCTGCTACAGGTGACAGCTAGCAAGGTGCTGCTCAGACTCCTGCGAGGAGCTGTCAGCAGTCGACAGGCGCAAGTGGAGATAAAGGAGGCGAGAGGGACTCAGGATAGCAACAACCAAGTGTTCATTCTTCTACCCAAGGGGCAGAGAGAACAAGGCACTAACGAGGCTGTGCTACTCTGAGCACAGAGTGTCTGTTACACGGGATTTTAAAAGGGGGTGGAGAAAAGGCGGTACAAAGACATCAACCAATAGGGGAATGACAAGGGAATGACATATACCAATGACCATGTCTCAGGGGCGGGTTCAATATAAACTAACCAATGGGGTAACAGGGTTAACAGAACTTTCCAGTAAGAACATGAATATTAAACAGAGAATATGAATATGCATAACTAGTGATGTAATATGGGGTGACATGGGAAGAGCCAATGGGGAATACACAGAGGAGGGAGCAACAGGGGAAAACCAATGAACAGCATAACTTGACATAATAGACATAGAACTATCTGGAACAGGGGGCGGTGACCCAGCCAAGATGGACATAAGTGGGGGCGCGGCCTACACTTCCGTGCCATCCTCATCCCCGCCCATGGTCTCATAGACACTCCCATCATTACTTTCTCGGGCGGGGAAGTTCACCCACTTGATGCCCAAGTCAGCATCCAGCTTGTGCTGGATCACCGCAACAGCTTGGTTTAAAGAATATATGTTTAACAGGGAGGTAGCTCTTAATTGTGCTTTAAATTTGACTACTGTTCTAAGGTAAATCAGCTCCCTGAGCATTGCTGCATAGTTTTTGCAATGACTGGTAGCCCTGGTTTACCAGTTGCTGGACAGAGATAATCGAGAACATTTAGGAGACACTTGGAATGAAATTTAAATCTGCTTTTAATTCTTCCTCTTTTAACCAGCTACGTCACCAAAGCAAGGTATTATTCATTATATTAATGCATGAGCATATAGAACTTTACTGTTTTGAAATGTATTGAATTTTGAGAAGTGGTGTAAATGATGATATGTAGAATATTAATAGTATTATTAAGTACTGAAGTAATAATATCTTACCATCTTATAAAATCTATTTCTTTATCGTATACTCTATTGGATTATTCCCATTAAAAAGGATTTGTATTGTATACTGGATATCCAATAACACAATTTTTTTGGCATAGTATGAGAGTTGAAGAATTTTAGGGGCTGAGCAGTGCAAGAAAAAATATTTTATACTGTACCTTAAAGATTTTAAACGCCTTAGGTTTTTTCCCGTGGCACTGAGTTTCTGGATGTGCTTTCCCATGCTGAATCAGAAAGAAAATGTTCTAGTCTATCATATATGCCATGAAGTTATGTGATTTTTTAACTGCATTTTTATTATCTATAACTTAGTATTTATGTTTGTTCATTATTCACATGTGCTTATCCTCCTAACAAAAGCAAAGGATAGTTCTTACTGACTGGATTTAACAGTGATAGTAATTACAGATATTCCCATGCTCACCATTGCTGTGACTGAAATTCTCTGAGCAACCTATTCAAGTGCTTCACTACCCTCTGACTAAAGAATTTCCTCCTAACATCTAACCTAAATCTCTCCTTTTTCAGTTTAAATCTGTTCCCCTTTGTCTCAACACTATATGTCAGTTTAAAACCCACTATTATTGTAAGGCTCCTTTAAGTACTGAAAGGGTGATGGCTGTCATCAAAATGGTGATGACATAATAATCTTAATAAACTTTTCTGCACACAGATGAAACTCAGAGCACTTTCAAAATAAATAGCTGATTAGGATGACAGCCTTTAGAGAAGAGTAAAATCTACTTTTACAGTGCTTGTCATGATGGAATTAATCTATAAAGCTTGAAAGACCTCAGTTTTTACAGAAGGTGACACAACTTTTCAGCAGCAATAATCTCAATAATTCTTCTCTACAATCCTGCTCAATCACTTTCCATTTATGCAAGTGAGTGTGAGCGGAAATCTACCAGAGAAAGAGGGTAAATAAAGTCAGAAATCAAGATTTTTCCTCATTCAAATGCTTCAAGTCATTCTGTCTTACAGGAAGAAAAAAACCCCAAAATGCTAACACATCTTAAATCTTGATTTTCAATAGTTTCAGAGTGTGGTTGCAGTAGAACCAGAGAACCAGAGAACCAGACTCTGAGATTCATTCCAGCTACTTTCATGGCTCCACATTTCCTTATTTTCTGATGTTTCTATGCTTTTTGCTGTACAATAAATATCAACCTTTTCTGATTAAGCACTAACTTGATAAATATGTTGGAGAATGTGTTAGTCTTTAAAACACAACAAACTGCATTTATGGAAAAGGAAAAGCCAACGCAGGCTATACAGTCCAAGTCTGAAATTAGGTTATAAGCATACACAACTCTTCTAATCACTTTAAAAATAGGTACTGTTCTGATATGATTACCGCAGTATATCAGACACCTGTTTTTGATCAGCATGAGCTGATAAAAAAAAAAATACTACAGTATGACAGGGGCAAAGGCTACTCTCCAATGGCTTTTAAGAACATAGCTTGCATATCTAGTAAAATGCTATTGATTGATAGAGTCAGCATTATGTCATCTGACAGACACAATATTTAAAGAATGAAGTCATTAGCAGTCTGACTAGAGATATGCATCCTTCATATTTTTTATTAACAGCTGGAAAAAACGTAATCCTTACACTGTCAATAAAAGAGTATCACATACAGCATTTGTACACACATATATGCCAGCTGTTGTATACAACCCATTCACTAATGTTCTTGACAGTACAAACCTATAGTTTCAATAGGAATCACAACTTTTCTTTCGCCAAGATATGAATATACAATTATAATCCCTGTTGGCATCATGATAAATTTTACATCTTACAACGTTCCTTTACTGTTAATGAAAAAATAAAAGTGGAATTTTAAAGCATTAAAAAAGCCATATGCAGTAACTGCTCCAAAATTATAAGATATATTCTTGTATAGGAGATCAGGGCTTTTTAATCATAAAATAATATAGGCATTTTATCAAAAATAAAATATTTTAGTATTACATCCAGGATTACCTACTGATTTGTCACAACTTTATTATGTGAAATAAGAGGAGGTTAAATGTTTCAGGCTGGAGTGAAAGAGAAAATAGAGAGACATATTTAATTCTTCATGTTATGCTTAAAATGTTGTTTGGATCCTGAATAACCAGAGACGGATAAAAAGTTAGTAGATCTTTTGATGGAGCTCCTCAGGTTGGTACCATATCTGCCAAGTGAAGCAGGACTTGGCAAAGGTAAGCAAGCATGTATGATCTCCAGGGGAACCTGAGTGCTGTAAAAATTGTGAGAATAGATGAAACTAATTCTTTTAGTGTCAAGAAATGCAATGTTTTTGGTTTTTTCTCTCTTTTAAATGAACAACATAGTGGTCCGGATCTGATAATCTGGTACCATTTTTGGAAGACTGTTATTAATGTTCAGATTGTTAACTCTGGTTTCACCATAATCCAGCTTTGGCTTAAAAAACATACCCATGTAGTTCAGATAAAGTTCAGCTTGTTACGATTTTAACTACTTATTTTACTTTCAAGTAATATAAAATTTTCAACACATTGGTACTCACTGAAAAGACAGGACAATAATGGGTGCAAACTGAAGCACAGGGAATTCCAATAAACATAGAAAATGTTTTTTCACACCGAGAATGGTAGAATAGTGGCAGAAATTGCTCAGAGAGGTTGTGGACTCTCCATCCTTGGAGATGTTGGGAACCTGACTGGGTGTGGCCCTGAGCAACCTGTTCTAGGTGTCCTGGATTTGAGCAGAGGGCTTGGGCTACACAATTTACCAAAGGTCCCTTCCATCTTCAACTATTCTGCAATTCTGTGATACTCTGACAATACGGATTTGCTCTCATAAATGAGGAACCCATGTTGTGCAGATAAAGTTAGAAAACACATGGGTTGTGTTAAAGACATATTAACAGATAAAACAAAAGCTGTGCACACAATGAAATCAAAACAAAGAATTCATTCAGTGCTTCCCAAAGGCAGGCAGGTATTCAGCCATCTCCGGGACAGTGGGGCTCCACATAACAGTGATTTGGGAAGACAAAGCATCACTCCAGAAGTCCTCTTCTTCCTCAACCAAAATAATAATAAAATAATAAATAATAAAAGTTAGTTCTTAATAAAGCAGAAGACCTTTCATGTATATGCCCAAGTGTATACTTTAACAATTTTCAAGATTTTGTTGTAAAATTTGTTGAATATTGGTTGTGTGGAAGTGGAAGGTGAATAAGTGAGAGAAATTCAGCTCTGGATAATAGAGAAGTGTCAGATATGATGAAGCAAACACATGAATGACAAGGGACCTGTTTATTTGTCTTATTCCTTCTCTTATATGGTGAGAAATCACAGTCATGAGTTGAAACAAAATGTGCTTTGAGAAGAGCTAAAGGCAAAATGAATTTTAATTAGACAACTAAAACAAAGATCAGCATGGATCTCCTGTGAGGAGTAAATGGGCAATAAATATGATTTTGATATTGCTACATCTGTTCCTCTATTTATCCTATTTGTATTTGAATACATAGACTAAACGTCCTATTTAAGTAGTTTTATTTCTTGATAAAAAATTTGATAAAGATTTCTTGCTTACATGTTCTGAGTCTTTCCTATCTTATGTTTCATAATTTTTTCATCTTAACTGAGTTTTAGTGATTTGTACACCTGTAGCGGTTTTTGGTTTTTAAACTGTTTTTTGGTTCATTTTCAGTAGCCTCAGTCTTCTTAAGCTTCCTAACAGGGCCTTTGCTGAAGATTTCTTTGGCTTTACTACTTTTTTTTTAATCCCCTTTACTTTCTTTCTTGTTGGATCTCTTTCAAACTGTTCACGTTCTTTCTGTCAAATCTGAAACTTTTGTAGACACTTATGCCTTCACTTTCCAGGAGATGTTTTGCTTGTCAGGCTTGAGAGCTCCCATTTACAGTTACTGTGGTCTTTATGCATTTTACAGCTCAGAATCTCCCTAAAAGCAGTGAATCAAAGACTTGACTATACTGTCTTGCCTTCTACTGTCCTGGGGAGGAACATTGCCACTTTAAGACTTAAGGGGTGTTTACTTTCTAGGCATCTTCTCTGTCTTTTCTTCTTAATGTCTTTATGATATTTTTACGAGTATCTTTCATAAATCAGTGTACTGTGAGAAAGATGGACAGCCCTACAGTGGTGTGGCCCATGCATAGTTCCACTGCTAGAAACTGTCACATATGCTCAGTTGGGAGATTTTTTTATGGTGAAGGGAGAACACTCTGCAAGGATAAAAAAAGAGATCTTGTAGAATGATCAGAGATAAACAGGTTGAGGAAAGAGTTTGGCCAAAGATTTTAATAGTCTGGTGACATGTCTTAAGAGTAGGGTCTGCTTAGTAAGGATAACAGTAGCTTAACTGGAGTTTTGTTTACAAGATCTATTTTGCACTGAACACATTTACTTGATAGTTTTGTGTTTTAGGAGTTCATTGTATGGAGCTCCTTTCTGATAATAGCTACGTCTCTGGATTCAAAGCCCCTGTGGCGATATTCTGTTTTTCTCACTAATTTCTAAGTCCAGTCTTTGTGTCTGTAGAACTTGCTGTAATGATACATAGTATTGCAGTTTCCTGGTTCTGTAATTTGGTTAAGATGTGCATATTGATAACAACGGAGTTATTTAATAAACATACAGCAATATGAAACATTTGGTCTCTGGTAGAACAGAAAATATGTTGAAGGATCTGATTTTTTTAAATTAACATTTCAAATGAACAGTGAACCGCAGATAAAAATTATCCTATTGATTCCATGTTATTTTTACATCTTTATTTCATATCTAGCCTTTCTTCTCTGTTTTGGACTCAGTGAATCTCATCACACAAAACGTGGAGAAAACCATACTCTGCCTAGAACTGCTCATTAAATGCAGACTTTTAAGTCTGTGAGACTGATGACATCATTACTTTGGAAAGCACATTCTTGCAAGATGCCATGTAGTCGGTCCATCTCAGAACCATTCAGTGTTTTAATCACTGCAACTGTGACATGCTCTGTGAAGGGATATTTAAGAAAGGAGGAAACCACCAGAGAGCAGTGAGGAGAAAAATGAGAACCAGCTGTGAGAGACTGGACTATTAGTCATTAATGACTCCAAAATTTTGCCTATTTGTGGAGGCGCCAGGGTGCTTTGCTGAGGCCAGGTTTGCATCTCTTGAGGGAAAAGGTGAGTTTTTGGGTGTGTAATGGCTAGTACAGAGTGGGTAAACTATCACTGCCTGGAGGCCACAGACAGGGATTTGAGGCAGATAAAAAGCAAATCCTGCAAGGTGACTTGGTGATTCTTACCTTACACAACTTGCTCAGTTGTAAAACTTCCCCCTCCTTCCCCAGCGAAAGTCTGATGGGGCATTGCTGGCTCAACTGTGCTGATGTGAGAGGCAGCTGAGAAGGGATCATAAACCTTCCAAGAGCCCCAAAGTGCCCCCAGACTCATTTCTGAGGCCTTCCTCCAGGGAGGACTGGAAGCTTCCCCCACCCAGGGGAGGTACCTGGGTGGTCTCATCTAGTGTATCTTAACTCATCAGACTTTCTGTTCTGCAGGCTTCTTCCTCCACCCTCAGTGGATTAAGATGCCATGTAGTCGGTCCATCTCAGAACCATTCAGTGTTTTAATCACTGCAACTGTGACATGCTCTGTGAAGAGATATTTAAGAAAGGTTTCTGCAGACAGAAACCCAGGGTGGTTAAAGAAGCAAGTCAGCACAGAACTCGGTGGCAAGCAAATTTTAAACTCACCTGATATATTTGATTTATATCATGGAACAGTTCAGATTTTTAATCTGGAAGAGTTCCAAAGAAATATGGCTATATACTACCTTAGAAAGATGGTAAACTCACATACAATCAGCGTGACGTGAAATATCTAGTACAGACTAGTGCACATTTTGTGTATAGAGATATTAAAATGTCAGATTTGTGGAGTCTGTCAGACAGAGGGGGTATCTGTACAGTAATGTTTCTATTCGATATAACTTGAAATACAAGTTTGTTTCACACATTAAAAGTGTAAATCAGTAATTTCCTATTACAGACAGTGTTTTGCCCAGGTATCTTTAATCACTGCTGCATTTTTTCCAATCTCATCTTTTTCAAGGTCACATAAGAGTATTTATAAAAGAATGTAGTCACAAATTTATTGAAATAAACAAGAATTCCCCTCCCAGACCAACTTTTCTTTTTTGAACGCCGTTTAGATACTTTGTATTTTTTTTTTCCTATCTGGCCACATATCCAGTAGCCCTAGAAGACAATATTTGCAAACTACTCCTGGCACTAAAAAAGGAAATTTACTCCATCCACAAGTACATTTATGAATTTCTATTCAGATAATTCCATGATCGTTCAAGAAAACTCAATCAATAGAATTTATGTGGCTGTTACCTTGTTGTTCTTCCTTAGTTTGTGCTGAGTTAAACATGGAGTTAAATATTTAACTACATCAGGTTATCTCACTCTGCATTTGACACAAATAATTTGAAAACAGGCTGACAGACATAAATGGACCAAAACACATATTTTGCATGGGGAATAACTTTATTTTCTGGCTGACTCATATCAGAGAACTGTTCTGTACACGTTCTATGGTTTGTATAAAATGCACAAAGTAATGAGGCTCGTCATTACCATGCTATTGTCATTTCAAAGCATTGAAATGCAAAAATTAGCATTATCATTAGTTCCACAAGTTTTTTCCACATAATGAAAACAATTAATCAGTATAAACTGAATGTTTCAAGTGACTAGCTAGGAATGAATTCATAGACTCGTTGCAAGTAGTACTCGCACATTTGTTTCACCTTCTCCATTACGCATGTATGAAGATATTAGATGTCTGTTCTGGTGTCCAGACATAGAAAATGAAGGGAAAATAGAGCTTATTCAAGGCATTTGCTTACCCTAAGGCAAGATCAACTATATCTTCATCATTCCAGATTAGAACAAATGTATATATTTTTTTAGGATTTATTTACATAGCTCTGGAAAGTCATCACTTCTCTGAGGTTATGTATTTTTATGTTCCTTTTGTTAAACCTATTTGACTCTCTATGGGCTTGGAAGCAGTTTATCCACTTATTCTTGAAAGTTCATCATGTTATTTCCTCATTCTTCACCCTAAGCTTAGCAGGCATCAGTATTCAATCTTTCATCAATGCTGATGCCTTTGTGAGCCTCTGATCACCCATGTTTCTGTCCCCTGATTACCTCTAGCTTTTGCACAAAACTCAGTGCAGCTCTTTAAACAAGGCTTATTAATGTGAGAGAAAAAGATTACTTCTTATGTTGCAAAGAGCATGAGATGTCCCTCTTGTGCAGTATGACATTTCAGTTCAGTTTGTATGTATGAGATTTCCAGGTTGCCTCTGAGCTATTGCTGCCTGGCTGGTTGCTCCCCACTGTATGTGAAATTTATTTATTTTTCTGAGGTGTGGTGTGTTGTACATGATTTCTGCACTGTTTCCTTCTTTCTTGCCACTTCACTGTCTGGTCTGCTATGGACTCTCTATTCTAGTCCTTTTTCCTAGTGCTCCCCAGGGCTTCATTTCATGTGCCACTTTCATAAATATTCCCTTTTTCCTACCATTCACAAAAGTAATAGTAAAAATAGATCATTCTCCTGCAGAACAGCTCTTTATAGAGCCCTTCATTCTGACAGGGAACTACTAATAATGACTTTCCAAGTACAATTTTTCTTCGGGTTTACACCCCTTTTATCTGCATCATGCTTTTCTAGCTTGTTTATCAGAATGTCACATCAAAAGAACTAGGAAAGGGAAGTTATGACATCTGCTGCTTTTCCTTTCTTTTTAGGGTCTCCTAACATGTCAGACAGGGTGATTAGATTGGTTGACAGTATGTGTTCATGATAAATCCATTACGACTTCTTCTCATCGCTTTCTCTTTCTCCATGTACTTTAGGGAGTTTCATCTAGATTTATTATTGCAGTCAAGAAGTCTACAAATATAAACACTTGGTTCTTACCTTTTAAAGAAGAGAAGTATATTTTTATTTTTATTTTCTGAAATTTCAAATGTCTTTTAAAGTTTCTCAAATTGCTAAAAGCTCCCACTTTAGACCAACTGTAAGACTATGTATCTTACCTACTTAACTGCTGTTCAAGCTACTGCTTTCTTCTTCTTGCCTATTCTTACTTGTTGGTATTAATTTTTTTTTTTTAAATTTATGGGTGAGATGTTTATAAATACAAATATGGCTGTATTATGCAAAGACAGTCTCATCACAGTTGTTTTTTTCAGCTTTCATTTATTTTATTTCATCTTTCCTATTTATAGTCTCTTCTTCAAATGAATATGATTTACAGAGAATAATAAACTGTTATGGTGTTTATAGAATAAGCTTATGAAGGCATTTAGTCATGTAAAAATTGCATAGAATATTACTGTTTCCTTGAACTGTAGTAATTGCTTGCACAAGAGTTAAGACTGGTTTAAGATTTGCATCATCCACCTATCCTCTGGGTTACTGATGCATTTGTCTCAAGCTATTAAGTTTCTATTAGATAGGAACTGCTTATTTTTTGCCAGGTAGTTTGATTTATTTTTGAAGAAGTTATAGTCTCTAGAGAAAAAACAGTCATGAATTAAAGGTGAGACATTCTTTAATTCAGTCTTTTCATATGCAATAAACAAATATTACATCCAATACACAATTTTAAATAGGTAAAAATGTTTTCTGAGAGACTCATATAAAAACAGAAACCACAAAGTTACACCCCAGATCACATTATAAAACTGATCCTGAATTTATACAAAGTAAAGTTAGGTGTTTAAAGACTACAGCATTATAGGAGGGTAGTCTAGTTTCATACTAGAGGCAATGTGATTTTAAAAAATGCATTGAGGTAACATTTCTCTATTGGGTATGAGTTTGAGAAAGTGAAAGCTATAAGTTCTTTATATATTTAGAAGTATGGGAAATTGATTGCCATCTTGGAGCTGTAAGAATAAAGGATATTTCATCTGAAGATATAAAACAAGGAATCATTTCATCAAAAGTTAAAATACTTTCATAAAAGAATCAAGAGATCTTTTAATCCCTGATTGTGGGAGAATGGTTTGAACCCTGGTTACAGAGGCAAATGTTGGTATTTAGTGTATGCTAACTTAAGATTTATCTATTTTATCATTTACAAATATGTTTTTAATCACTTTTGCAGCAGCAGTCTCTCTGAAAATAGTACATGTGTGCACCTCTGAGATATTTGAGTACTAAGGCTTAATCTCAAGTAGGGTATGTTCATCTAAGGTATGAGCTGAGTGAAATGGAGGTACCCGTGTTCAAATTCATGGAGTCAAATGGTAAATTCCACTTCAAGAATAACCAGCAAGGATTTTTCCATCCCTACTCAGATTCATGTCTCTTTCTCATCCTTCAGAGCAGCTACTACTCCATGCACACAGTAAGGCTTCACTCAAGTGATGTCAGGTGGATTAGACAAAGCTGAAGCTGCTGGTTTAAAGCATGATGCAGGTTCAGAATCATATGGAGTTGCAGTTTATTAATAGCTTGTGCTGCAATAATACTTGAATTTATTGTACATTTCAGGCAGGGGTTAACTTAATCCCACACGCATTGCTGACCAGATCTGATAGTCTGTTCAGAGGTGTGAACCAGTGCATAGCACTGAAAGATGACAAATAGATTCACAGAAATACATCACTTCTAAGTCTTCTACTTTTGTGTTCTACTTTCCTGTGAATTCATATATAAAATAAAGGTAACAAAAGATTTTTTTTCTCACTAAACTGTTCTAGGTTGCTGTTCAGCTAAGGCCTGGCAGCTTTCTTACTCTAGTGATTTTGCACCATGCCTTTATTTAGTTAGTCAATACAAATGCATCCTTTGGACCTTAATCCTAGAGACATTAATTCAACTGCATTTGGTAGTGGCAAGCATTGAAAATGAAACTGCATATAATAACTGTAAACTAGGTATATGGAGAATATAAATGCTATGAAAATAAATTTAATAATAATGCAATTGACAGCACAAGGGATGTCTAATCCTTTTAAAATTGTTTTATTAAACCTGCCAACAACCAGAAATATTCAAATTGCCTTATGACTGTGTCTGTAAACGATATATTTCTGTCCTATCTAAATATATATTTAGAATTACAGAGTCTTGTATGTTGGAAATGGTCGTCACAGGTCATGTAGCGCAAAGCAGTTGGACTGCAAAGCAGTTAGATCAGGTTCATGGCTTTGAATTTATTTTACCTATCAAGTTAACACACTGGCAGTTTACTTACTCCTCTTATTTTGCACCTAGCTTAGACATTGTGGGGAGGTTTGAAAGGAAAAGGAAGTATGAGAATTTCAATGGAGAAAATTTCTGAAAACTAGGCTTCTTTATTACATTTTCTGTCTTAGAGTGGTTTTCTCTAATTTAGTAGTTAGGTGTACCTGCACAGTCTCCCCTTGTTTTTCCCTGACCTGTTTCTGAATATCTCATTAACTGATTGCTTGTTATGAAATCTAAAATAAACTGCTTCAGTCCTGGTTTGATTAAAAACACAAGGGTTGAGCATCTTTTCCTGTGACAGGTGGCAATCAGTGCTTTTTTTTGTGCTTGTGCAGATCTGTGTACAATGCCATTTGCTGCGAAGGAAAGACTGGCTCTGCTGGACATGGTGGGAGTTTCCAGCAGAGTCTCTCAGGAGCCATCTCTGTGGCCCCCCTGCTACCAAAAACCAGGCCATGCAAAACTAATACAGACATGAAAATGTTCTCGAGTACCTCAGCCTTTTCCATGCCATAGGAATCAGGTCTCCCATTTTCTTTTGGAGAGGGCTCACATTTTCCATAGTCTTTGTTTTTATCACTGAGGTACCTGTAGAAGCTTTTCTTGTTGTCCTTGACATAGTCATTCAGATTTAATTCTTTCAGAGCTTTAGCTTTCCTACCCTGGCCCTGGCTGCTCAGACAAGTTGCACATGTGTTGGTAGCATGCTCTTGCAGCCAAGGAGACCAAATACATCCTGGGCTGTGTTGGCAAGAGTGTAGTCAGCAGGGCCAAGATTAGGCTCCCACCCTCTATTTGGCACTTGCAAGACCTTATCTGGAGTACTGCATTCAGATTTTTGGGCTCCCTGATGCAAGGATATTTATGTTTTGGACAAAGTCCACACCAGTCACCAAGATAACTGAGGGCCGGAGCACAGGCTATATGGTGTGAGTTGGGGAACTGGATTTGTTCAGTATCAAGGAAAGAAGGCTCACAGTAGACTTTGTTGCTGCCTATTGCTTTCTCACTGGAGGATACAGATGAGCTGAAGCCAGACTCCGCCCAGAGGTGCACAGTGATAGGACAAAAAGCAATGGATATAAATTCTAGTTAAATGCTAGGATATAATTGATTGGAGCATGGTGTTAAGACCAAGGTCTCAAGTTTGATCCCCATATGGGCCAGTCACCAAAGAGTTGGAATTGATGATCCTTGTGGGTCCCTTCCAATTCAGAATATTCTGTGATATTTATCTTTTTTTATTATAGTGATGATCGGATGCTGTAAAATTTGTATGATGTGTCCAGACTTGACTGGCTATGGCTGTGAGTAACCTGGTCTGCAGTAGACTTGCATCAACCAGAGAATTGGAACAGTTAACTTCTGGATCAGGTTTCAGTCTTAAATTATTATATCATTCTCTGAAACCTGTACACTGGGTGGGAGAGGGAAGACTTAGGAATGGAAATACAGATAATGTTAGTAAAGAAACACTAGATGAAGGCATAGTGTGATGATTTTTTTTTCTTTCAACAGCTAATTTTTCAAAATATTTATTGCAGAAAATTCAGAAATAAATATCTGAAGTCTGAGGTCTTATCTGGGGTAAATTGGACAGATTTCAATTTACCATTGCTTTTGCAATTTTTTTTGTTTTTTCTTGGCTCTAATTGCATAAATAATCTTAGTGGCCATATTCTCCAGTTCTATTTTCTTGTCTTTGCTTGCTCTTTCTTTAAAATATATTTAAAAATCCTTGTTATTTGAATACATAGAAGTTTTAGACCATCTGCAGAAAAAATCAAGAATGTTTATAGTGCCATTGGTTATCTATGCTTAATGCTGTGTTTTATTTAGCAAAGAATAGAATGACTCAATAATGTGTCGTAAGTTCCAAGGTAATTGATCTTCTTTCATCTGATGAGATTGCTTTAAACAATAATTAGTTCTAGCTGTACTTTGGATATCCAAGTGGAAACACTGAACCATATATCTTTACATTATGACAGACCATGAAAAGCAAAGTTGTTAAAAAAACCAAACAACAATAACAAACAGCAAAATCAAACAAACTTTAGCCATTCCATGGCACAAAGAAAGTAACAGGAAAGAAATGAGAATTCTTAGTGCTATATGGTACTGCTTTGGAAGAGGCCAGTCAAGCAGAAAAGTTTATTTTAAAACATAAAACTTTCTGTCCTGAAAACTGCAGGCAGCTTCACAAGTATAAATTATCTTTCCACTGATGAGCATCAGAGTCACACTTTACTTGAGACTCTAAATCCATGCCACTATTCCAAAATGTATTTGTGAAGAAAGATTCATTTGTAATGTAGTGATGGAGCTTTAGGGATTGCTTTTAAGTGACTTTGATTAACCTCAACAAGAACTTAAAATACTTCAAAGTTGGAACTTTTTGAGAAGATATAAGATTTCCAAAAATGAATCAAAGGAGAAAAGAATCAGAAAACCACAGCAGCTATGAGTTGATTGTATAAATTAACTACAAACCAATAATTAACAGAATTATTATCTCTTACAAAATTCTAACAAAATGGCAATCATAAACTTTAAAACTTTTCTGAATATAATGGTCCATTATAAAAACACATTTATATATAACTATATAAATACAGACATATGTGTTTGTATATGTATATATGATTTTTTGTGTACATAATTTCTGAACTTTTGATGTGACTTCAAAAAGTTAAAATCTAGCAAAGGAATTAATGAAGGCACATTGATGAACATTAAGTTCATTGAATGTCAAATTGTGTTATTTCCCAAATGTTAAAATAGTACTTAATAGCCTTTGATGCAGCAAAATAAAATAGATGTTTTCTTTGATATGCATGTGCAGAACAAAGATGGCTTTGAAGTCTGTTTTTGTGTATTCCTTTAGCAGCAAAAAACTGACATATGATCGTAAACTTAGGTTATTTGAAAGTATGAAAGCACATGAGGCTTAAAAGGAAAAGTAGGACAATTTTCTTGACAGAAAAGTAATGCTACCCTTAGTGTCAATGATGTTAATTGACTGTACTTGAACTTTCCCAAGGCTTTAGGTGATCAGTTTGTTTAAACTAGAGGGATACTATCATGAATAGACTTTATAAACCATAAATGATGTAGAGAAATAATAAAATACATTTGGAAAAGTGAATGATGTAAAAGTGGCTTCTCATTCATTTTGTGTACAGCTATTGTTTCACAGTAGATTTTTGAAAATACAGGCCACCCCTGAATAGCAAAATGTAGTTATGCACCTTTGCACATTCTGAAGAGGGATGCAGAATCTGATACTTTGCCTTGTCTTGATTAGCTTTATATGAAGTCTGTAAATGGGTATTTGGAATTATATTTGTCCTACACAGAGACTAAACTAAACCAAATCTCCCTACTGCTCTGTAATATTTATATACGACCCTAAAACTTTCTTTTCATTATTTCTGTGCCTGTACTTCAGATTTGGTAATAAAACACATTTTTGTTTCAAATGCCCTTGGCTAAACTTTCTGTCTGCCAACCAAATCGCTCTTTAGATTCTGTGCCTCTCCAAATTTTTTGTCAGTCAACAACAATTTCACAACTGTTTTATATCTACATTTTGATGACTGATGAATATATGAAATTTCTTTCATTTTTCTTATGTCTCTATATCCAGTCTGAAATTAGGTTTCTTTGGAGAACCTTTGCCCTTCTTGTTCTCCTGTTCAGTGGCATTAATGATATGCTTACCTTGTCATTCTCAACCAAGTCGTTCTACAATACAATAAAAGAAATAGAATATCTAAAATGCAGGCTGTACTAACCTGAAGATTTTCTCATATGTTGCCCTGGTTTTTGTAAGCCTTCTGTTTTCAACCTTGGAGTCAGATTCTTTCACATAGTTTCATGTAAATAATAGCCAATGTTTACTTAACGGTATTTTCTGTTTTTCATTCCTTTTGTGATAGGAGAGCTTTGATGAGCACCTTTCTTCTCCAGTGGGATTGAGAAGGAAGTGACATGCTCTCCAATCCCTTGTGGAGTTGGGACGTGTATAAGAATGAGATAATGTAAACAATAAACGTCTATTCTTTCCTTCCTTTCTGCTGAACCTGGCAGGTCTGAGAGCGTCTTTATTGTGTCTCCCCAGACACACTCATATTTCCTCCAAGTACTGGGAAAATATGATTACTCTTTCTGTCTCCTAGAATCTTCCCCAGTACTTTAAGTTTTGCTAGGGAACTGGTGCGTCATGGATGTCTTCAACCTGTAGCAGTTTCTCAGGCTACTTCTGTGATGTCTTTGGCAGCAGAGCTGGTGAACACCTGACAAAGGATTCAGACTCACTCCCTTCTGCCATTGTTCTTTTTTCTCTCTTTCCTTTACTGATTTTCCATAACCTCCCACCACTCTTGCTGTCTCTGTCCCCTATAAACAAAGTCCTTTCCCATAGGCTCAAGGTAGCCTCTTTCCCATCTAACAGATGTGGAAATTCTTCTCAGTTGTAATTCCCAATGACATTATCCAGGGTCTGAGATCTGAGTATTCAGTAACTGTCATGAAAAAGTTTTCCTAGAGCAGTCCTACTTTAGAATACATGAAGAAGGGAAAATATTCTGGCTATCTTCACTAGTATCTGTTTCATAAATACTTTCCTAAACATCTGAGTAATCTGTAAGGACCCAAATATGCATGTTAGCATGTGGATGCCTAGAGTATATCTGTTGTTTTTGAATACTGAAGCAGAAAGGGAATGCAGAAAAGGAAGTGGAAAAGAAAGGGGAAAAGAAAATGAAAGGAAAAAAAAAAGATGCCAAAAGCATATTCTGTAGTCTTTAATATTTTAATAACTTTCATTTCTTCTGAAAGGACAGTAGCTCCTGGAACAAGTGGAATCAGGGAATAAATAAGAGAAGCACTATCAGCTGGGTGTCCTGACTTATGTAATATATGTGGAGGTAGTAGTAGACTATTGTTTTAAGGTATCTAGGTCTTCCTCGGACTCCCTAAGGTATCCTAGACATTTGTACATATTGCTTTGAAAATATTTGTCAGAGACCTAAAAAACCAAGATTATTTACATCTGGAAGACTCAGAAAGACATTTATTAATCTTCTGGTCTTGGTGTACTCACTTCCTGAAACCATTTTTAATTAGTCTTGATTATTGAGCATTTGAATTTTCCTGTTGGAAGAAACACTTAAAGGAAAGAGTAGAAAGATGAATCAAGTCCAGAAAATGTGCATGATGTGACATTTGAAGTATATTTGTCATTGAATGAGAACTTGTCCAAGAAAATGAAAGTTATATATGGTACAAGCAAGGAAACAAATCAAGGTTTGAGGTCATAGTTCCTATCCTGGTAAAATATCTCTATAATAAAAACGTATTGGCAGGAGACCCAGGTTTACATTTCATTTCAAACTCTTTGAAAATTACTTTGACTTAAAGTAAAAGATCTGAATGAGATGAAAAGTTAAATAAGAAGATTACGTTATCTTGAATTCTCAATGGAAGCTATTGTCCTACATAATTTATAGCAAGTTTTTCTTTGATCTTTTATATTTACAGAGGGTATTACTACTGAATACAAATTTTAAAGCTAAAATATTCCCATTAATTCTACAATTTATACTTAAAGTAATTATTTGGATTTAGTTTCTATCAAGTGAATGTTGTAGTGACAAACCAGTCATTAAAAAATAAATCTATGCTTCTACATATACTTACAAAATCTGCCTACAGGGTTTCCATCTCAGTGTCTGGATCGTATTCTGTAGTTATGACAAACTTGCAGTGTCTTGGGGTGACTTTATGATGTCGTATCCCACATCACTGCTCTATGCCCAGAGATGATTCCTGGGTTTATTCTGTGCCTTTAACCCAAGCGAGCTACTCAGAAACAGTTCAAGGACAGAGATAAGTTGTTGCTGTTTCTGCTGGGGAGAAGCGAGGAAACAATCCTCCGGCTTGGCAGTTTTTTTACACTTCTTCTTCTCTCGGGAGAGAGTGACAGAGAGTTAAACTCCTTTGTTTCCCTGGGATTTTGGTTTCTTCTCCTTCTTTTCTTCTGGAACTGTGCAGCAACACCAAACACCTCATCCAGGAGAACTTTCCACCGAGGCACCCCAGAGGTGGGCCCTTGCCCCTCCACGCCAAACTTCAGCTTCAGAGAGACGAGAGACTAGACCTACGGAGGACTTTGGATTTTTTTTCCCCAGGTTTTTCTCTCTCTAGCGAGGGGGGCTTATTGTTTAGCATTATCATCCTTTCTGTGTGTTTGTTAAATAAATAGTTTTATCTCTTTCACTTTCCTTCGAGGAGAAAAGTTTATTTTTCCCGAACCTGGTTGGGGGAGGGGTGGTTTGTAACCTGCTTTCTCTCAGAATGTATATTTCTAAATTTGGCTAAACCAGCACATGCAGGTAATTGAAAATTAGTCACGATTTCAAGCTAACAAATTACCTGATTTTTGCTGTTTCTGCTATTTAGGTTTCCACTTATCTGGGATTCTTGGGAACTCTGACCTAATGGGCTTACACATTGTTGAGTTTTTTTAAAATTCCCAGAGCAGTATGCTAGAAGAACAATGAAGCTAGCAGTTGAAATATTTAGTTGTATTTGATAACTGAAAGAAAAAAAAATCTTAAAAGAACTAAATACTTATGTCACTGTTGTAGCGGGGATAGTCAAAGAAGGGCGACATAACTTCAGGACTAAAAAGGCGTTTATTGAGAAAAAAACACCCCTTTTATAACCAGGTTCGCTTGAGTGGAATATGGTTATTGGTTCTTTTGATGAATGCCTCTCATTATCATTGGCTAACCACAACGACACCCATTTCAAAACATAATAACACAAAAACACCAGGTGCAATAGTTTACTAAAACTTCTCCCAGTTCCCAGCTCTGCACTGTGAGAAAACAACACTTTCTCACAAACACTGGCTGGAAGCTGGAAAATTCCTCTCTGACCAAGCTGTCAGTGTCCACATATTTAGACCAAGACTTGGCATATTGGCAAGAAAATTAATAAAGTCATTTCACTTCATCACTGAGAAGCGCAGACTGGTAAATTCTACAAAGTACATTTTCTTAGAGGCATGTCTGGAAATTTCTCATTTCTCATAGGTAGTTACCAGTCAGAGGAAAATCACTGTAGCAGATTAATTAATTTACATCAGAATGATAACATAAAACATAATTTTGCCTGTATAAAAGACTGGAATCTTCAAAAAATTGGATGAGGATTGTCTCTGCCTTTATTTCAAAGAAAAAACCTCCACAACCAATATTAATGACCCTGTCTGTTTTCTAGTTAATGCAGACTTTTGGTGATTCCTTTACTCAGATGTCTGGCATGGACTTTGTCAAGCAGGAAGTGTCTAATTTTAAAGGTGCCATTAAAGGAACTGGGACTAAAGGAAAACTAAGTCTTAAGATCCCTTCCCTTTTACTCCTTGGTACAGCAGAGTGCTCCAAGTCTAGCATGCTTTGAGGATTATATGTGTATTAACACCTCCATCAGTTACAGAGTCCATCTAGCTCATGACACTGGAGGCCATAGACAGTTCAACTTCCTTTGTAACTGAAGCACATGGTCATATTGTTCTTTGGAAATTTATGAAGCCAAAAAATTGTTATAAAACATAAATATTTAATTTGAAAATCAGAATTTCTATCCCTAATCTCTCAAACCTTTATGCATGAGAACACAGATCATAGTTTGTAGCTGCACGATTATTTGCACAACCTTGAAGAAGATAGAAAATGCAACAAAGTAGGAAATTAGGATAGCATTTCAGACTCTGCCTGAAAAGCTGCTTAAATTTATACTTAAAATTTTGACATGGCATGCAATTTTTTGGGTAGCACTGGATTTCCCTTTCTAGCAAAAAAAACTATGCTAGTGAAACTGGACAGAAGAATATTGATATTGTCTGTTAAAGACTTTCTCTGTATCAATAACCATTCAGTGTCCCTTGTTCTATGCTAGATATATATTTTAAAATATTAATTTTAAGATAACTTGCCTTAGTTTTTAAATCAATAGCCTTCTTTGTAAATTACATTTTTTAAAAAAATGAAAAAAATAAAACATTCAAAGGGGAAAAATATCTGATTTTTGATCACTATCCCAGTGCGAATTGCAAATTAGATGTATTGCATCCTTTTCATAAGTAATGAGCACTTGATGCTAACAAAAGAAGTAAATCTTACTAATTATTAAAAATAATTAATAAAATTACTTTTTAAATTAGTGGTGTTTTCCTTGGTGCTTTTTTTGGAGTGTGATACAGTCAATCTGGCAGACCTCCCCATATTTCTATTTCAGCCATGGTCCTCCATATCACAGAGGCTTTAACCACTTGGCCGGCTTAACTGCAGTGCATGTTTCACCTTCATGGAGAGCCTGGACAATATTGTCCATCTACAACAGTGTCCATGCTTAAGTCCAGTCCTTGATCCCAAGCCCATCTATATGTTGCATCCCTTCCCTGATCATCTGAGGTGTCATTAGCCCATCAGGCTATAAAAAATTCACCCTTATGTTGCTAGTCCAGATCCACCTGAGCCTCTTCAATCTTAGCAGTGTGTTGCACCAGTTGGTTGTCTGATGTTCTTCAGAGGGTACTCTTGGGTATTTAGGCATCTATGTGATGATCTACAAGGTTCTCTCCACCAAGGCGGTAAAATCATGCTACAATTCAACAGCCCAGGTGGCTTTACCTCTGTGCTGCCAGTTTCTCTGCTTCATTGCTGTAGCCGAAACAACAGGGCATCTGCCACCATCTGTGAATCAGTATAGAAGTATTGTCCATTTTTCTCATTCAGCTATTGCAGAATCTAAAGCCACATGGATAGCTCTCACCTCTGTCAGAGACTGAAATAGTTTATGATTGAAACATTTTCATGAAGGACTTTTAAAACTGTATTACAAAAGCTGCAGAGAAGACTACCACACCCTGAATGCTGCTCTGAGAGGCCCTGGACCACTCATGGGTGAAGATAAGATAAAGTAACAGCTCAGGGCTGGGGACAGTCACAAAGCACAAGCCTAACACCTTCAGGGTGGTGACCACAGCCTCAGGGCTATCAGCTGCCGGGCTTGCACAGACCCTTGCACCAAAGGGTGGGGGGAGAGAGGCTTTGGGTGTATGTTGGAAAAACCTCTGGTGAGAGGCACAGTGACCGCTGTCCTGGGCTGATGTTATGAGTCTTCTGTGTTCTGTAACCATCTGCTTAATGCCCAAGGACATCGTATCTTTAGGATGGACCCAGGGGGCAGGGGCCAGAGGGGCAGGGCCCAGGTGCAGGTCAGTTCAACGGCTGGGCCCAATGGCTCAGGGGCTCCAATGGCCTCGGCCATGCTCGGGAGAGTGTGCACCGGAGGTGCTGCCCTGCTTCGTGGTGGTTTGTCTTTTTTGTTGTTGTTCCCACTAGTTGGGGAAAAGGTTTTGATGTATTTAGTTTTCCTTCCCTCCCCCTGGCCTCCCTCCCCTTCCTTTTCTTCTCTCTGGTCTGGGGAGCCTGCGGGGTGGCCCCGGCTGGTCGAGGGGACTCAGAGGGCC
>VYXC01009947.1:209163-329041 GCA_013397175.1 Platysteira castanea
CTCTCCTCTCCTCCTCTTTTATTATTAAATAAAACACATCAATTTTTTGGGACCAACATCTAACCTCATTTGGTTTTAATCTCATTTTTGGGTATATTTTGAACCCTCTATGTTCCTTCTAGTTTATACGCAGAGACTAAATTTACCTTGCTCTTCTGGTTTTAAACCAAGTCGTAACAACCTCTGCAAACTGACTCAATGCACCTTCTCTTTCAGCAGTTTCTGTGACTTGTGTTGGGGGACTCCATATAGCAGCATTCCACCTTCAATTATTTTCCTCTATTACTACAAAGACCATCAGTGAAAAGCGAATAGTTTATCTTTTTCTGGTGGATCTTTATACACTGTGCCCTTCTCTGGCAATATTCTGAAACCTTAGCCTTCTCTCCATTCAATCCATGATCACTATCAAAATTCCTGTGTGACTGGGTTTCCTGTTTGAGCCCATTATGTGTTCAGTATGACCCACTAACTCCATGTAGCATGAGTTGCATGATGTGTAGAGGAGAACCTCCCACTGAACATCCAGGTCAGCACCAGCAAAAGAGGTGCCAGGAGGAGCTGTGCCTCACTACCAATCACTTCCAAAGCAGCCCAAACCCCTTCATAAGTTGCCAGTATCTCTTTTTCAGTTGGAGTATAGTGGGCTTCTGTTGCAGTCCGGTTCTGGGCTGCACCCTCTCTGAAGACAGCTTTGACCACAGAAGGAATCAGGGACAGTATTTTTGGTAGATATTCATGGATGTTTTATTTCTCTGACCGCATGGCAGCCAGAAGAGACAGAGACCAGCACGTGGCAGCCAGGTCAGGCACACAACCTCTTCCAACTCTCCCACAAGATCCAGGGATCATGGGACAACCCCAGTCCCCGGGGCGGGGAAAACACCGATAACCAATAACGAACAGGAGAACACCAGGGAGCTTGGGAGACCCCGTGGACCATGCTTCAGCTTCCATGCCCATCCCCCAGGGGGGCACCCCAACAGGCTTCAGATGCTCTGTACACCAGACATCAAAAACCTGGGGGCTGACCTCTAGTCTTTTCTGATGCTTTCTGCTAGACCCTCTAGAGAATGGCAAGACCATTCTCCCCAGCTGCAGTGTACAGCATATGTTTAAACCTCTTCTCTGTCCAGACTGGCCCGAGGGCTACTGAATGGACTATCTCCNACAAGATCCAGGGATCATGGGACAACCCCAGTCCCCGGGGCGGGGAAAACACCGATAACCAATAACGAACAGGAGAACACCAGGGAGCTTGGGAGACCCCGTGGACCATGCTTCAGCTTCCATGCCCATCCCCCAGGGGGGCACCCCAACAGGCTTCAGATGCTCTGTACACCAGACATCAAAAACCTGGGGGCTGACCTCTAGTCTTTTCTGATGCTTTCTGCTAGACCCTCTAGAGAATGGCAAGACCATTCTCCCCAGCTGCAGTGTACAGCATATGTTTAAACCTCTTCTCTGTCCAGACTGGCCCGAGGGCTACTGAATGGACTATCTCCTGTTTGATTTGTTCGATGGCTTGTCATGACTAAAGACCCTATTTGAAATCATTCTTCTGCGTGACTTGCTGGAAAGGACTGACAATTACAGGCTGTAATTTGGAATGTGCATTGTCCAAAAACCCACAATGTGTAAGAAAGATTTAAAAATTGCACAATGTGTAATTTTTTGCTAATTGGTACAGACATTTCTGTTAATTTGTTGATCACAACCATTGGGATCTGACAATTTCTGGCTTGGTTTTTTAGTCTTAAGAACTGAATCTCTTGTTCAGGTCCCTTGACCTTACTTTGTTTTATGGCAAAACTGGCTTTCAGAAGGATTTGGACTATTTTCTTCCCTTTCTCAAAAACTTCTGCTGTATTGCCACACACAGTGATATCATCAGTATACCTTCACCCTGTTCCAGTGCAGTCTGGATCAGTCCATGGTTGATGATAGGGCTATGTTTCCACCCCTGGACAGTCAGTTCTGGGTCTTCTGGATTTCCGTCCAAATGGAAGCGAACACTGTCCTGCTGCTGCACAAGGAATGGAATAAAATGCATTAGCAATATTACTTGTGGGTTCCTTTGACCACAGCTTGTATTTAAGTTCCAGCATGTTTAATATAGCAGCACTCGGGGGTGGTTGTGACTTCATTCAGGCCACGGTAGTCTGCTGTTAGTCTCCACTCTCCACTGGGCTTTTGCACTGATCATATGAGACTGTTAAAAGGTGAGTAAGTCTTGCTGATCGCTCCTTGGATCTCCAGTTCAGGAATCATCATATGGATGTGAATCAGGGAGTCGCGGTGTGCTATTGCTGTCAAAGCACCATTGTGGCAGTGATCAGCAACTGTTCTTCAACCTTCAGCACCCTCACAACAGAAGGGTCCTTTGGGAGGACTGATACTGGCATAGATTGGTCCTTTGGTTCAGCTGAAGTGCCTCTCCCTGGGGTTTGCGTACCCACAATGCCTATCACTGAGGTTGGAATAACCTGCTTCCTGTCACCAGGACTGGAATAGCCACATGGTTTTTTGTCATTGGATTCAGAGACCTTCCCTGACCCTTGAGGTTACTTAATAGAACAGGTCTCAGTAGGCCTGGGCCAGGCCTCAGCGCATTGCAGTGATTTGTGTCTCTGGAATTGTGAGGGGACCGTATGTTTTCCCAAATATTTAAGTAGTTTTTCAGATTCTGCACTTATTCAAGGGTGTAATTCCAAAAGGCTGGAGCTGACCACTGTCCTAGGCTCTTGCCCATACTACCCCACACACCCTGCCACTCAAAGCTATCCAGGCTCAGGGAAGATAGTCTGGGTGGTATTCTTATACAGTTGTTTAACCTTCAACAAGACCACCAACACATTCAGGAGACATAGAAATAGGAACATGATCGTTTGAAAATCCCATAGATATTCAAAATTCTCAAGAACTATTTTAATTTTAGAGGAGAAGGAAAAGATGGGTAAGGTATCTCCCCCGTAGATCAGCTCTCTGAGGAGAAAAGGTAAAAGGTGTAATTATTATTAGTTCCCAATAGATGGCTCCTGAAGTACAGTTGATGGCAATACTGAGTACAAATACCAGATTAGTGTCACGACCAACAGTTTTATCATATCATAAGTCAGTGTTACAAAGTACAACAACGTGATAACCTAAACCCAGCCCGCAGAGATGATAAACAATGCAACAGGGAACACATACTGCAAATGTGTTACATGACACAACTAAGAACACGTGCAACAGCTCTGAGAGCAAATAAATCAACATTGTTATCAGTGACTATTAAACTAATATAATGAATGCATATAACAAATTTGTTTTAATACACTCTAGTCAGCTCTGTTGTTATCTCAAACCTTCAAACCCTAGTTGGATTCCAAAAAGGACATAGCTTAATGTGACAGGAAGTTAACACCACACAGACACTTGCTCACTACTCTCTGCATCAAATGGATAGGGGAGAGAATTGCAGAAAAGAAAAAAAAAAAGAAAAATTCACGGGTTGACATATGGCCAACTTAATAGGAAAGGAAAGGAAGGGAAAATAATAATAATAATAAAATTCAAATACACACACAAAAAAATATGCAGACTGGAATTTCTCCCCACCCACCAACAGATGCCCAGCCAGCTCTGGAGCAGCAGCTCCCACCCAGTTTTCCTTCTAGTTTAAATACTGAGCGTGACACCATATGGTAAAGAATAGCCCTTTGGCCAGTTTGGTGCAGCTGTCCCAACTGTGTCCGCTCTCTGCTTCTTGTACCCTCTGGCCAGCTTACTGGTGGGGTGTGGTGTGAGACACTGTGAAGTCTTTGACTTGGTGTAAACAGTGCTTAGCAGAAACTGAAACATTAGTGTGTTATCAACATTATTCTCATCCTAAATCCAAAGTACATCACTGTAGAAGCTAATAAGAAGAAAATCAACTTTATCCCAGCTGAAACCCAGACACAGTATAACAGAGCTAAACTCAGTAAACAGTGCCAAAATAGAATTATTTAACTCCCGTGGATTTAGATCACGGGATATATTCTTCATATATTCTAAAAATATGCCAGATGAGGTCCAATTCAGCACAGTCAGATTCCCAGTTCTCCAGTCCCATCACAAGGTGGGGTCCATGCAGATGTTCCCTGGAGGCTGCTCTGCTTTGAGTTGACACAGTAGAGTCCCAAAGGTGTCTGTTAAATGACAAGGTTTGTGCTTCTGGCTAAAGACCCAGGAAATACTTTTATCCTTGTATCAAAGTTTGACTTAGTTATGTCAGCATTTATTAAACTTGCTTAAAAAGTATTCTAGCATAATTTGAATATTTTCTAACCTGGCTGGCTACACAGACTGTATTTTTTGTTCAGTTGAATATACTTTATGTCAAGCAAATTTTTTACTCTTTGCTAAAAACTGTTATGTTTTCCAATTCACAGCTGTAACATAGTGCTCATGGTATCAAATGTCTCTTCTGTTTCTGGAGTCATAAATGTAATGAGTGTTTACTTACACTGTGATAGTAATGCCAAAATGAAGAATTCTTGTGGTTTTGCTCTAGAAACTCCAGAAGGGGAAAGAAGCAATAATAACAGAAAAGGAATGGGTGGCCTATTTTAAATCCCTGCCACTTGTCTAGCAATAGTCCCCACAGTATGTGGGAGAGATTTAGCATTATGCTGGTGCTGGAACTTTGGTCCTGTTTTCACTTCTGACAATGTGTTCAAGGAGAAGAAATTACTCAAATAAGTAGTTTTCAATCAAATTATTGCCTGAGAAGTTGTGGCAGCTTGATTTGTACCATCTAGTCTTCATAGTTCCTCAAAAGGAATGAACTTCTTAACTGCAGCAAGCTTTAATAGATCAGGGCCAATCCTGATTTTGAGGACTAGAAGGAAAAGGATTTTTTTTTTTACTTTTATTTTTAAGCCATAATATCAAGAGAAAGGGCATGAAAAGCATTGCAAGCCATCATTTGCATGTAAGAAAACAAATGAACTAGTTTTCATGTTTATATCAATGCAAGGACATTTTCTTTTTCTTGCACCCAACATCTAAAGCTGGAAACTAAGCCACGTGTGGCCTCATAACTGTTGGGCAGAGGAGAGGAATCACCTCTCTCAATGTACAGTCATAGATTTCATTAACGGAGCCCAACATGCAATTATATTCCATCACTGCAGCAGTGCATATTTACTTGTTGACCCTGAGAAGTCCCAGCTCCTTTTCTGTGGGTATATAGTATGGATTAAAAGAGACAGTTACATGAGATTCTTAGTAAACATCTTTGTAAATCTTAATAACTATGAAGTGTCTGTCTTGTATCTGAAGAATTAATGTCAAAACTCTTATGCGAAATAGAAGAAGTGTTCATCACAAAACAGCATTGCTGTTTTTCTCTTCTTTTCACTGTGGTGAACTAGGATACCTGCTGCAGGAGCTGACAGTTCAGGGAGGCCTAGAGGATAGGATGCCCTCATTAAGAGCCAGGGATTTCTCAAGTCCTGCAGTTTGGCCAAGAAATTTTCTGGTTTCAGACTTCTTCCTGATGGGCTTTCAGGGTTTCTTAGGTCTTCAGCAGTTTTTGGAGTGTGCGCGAGAGAGTTCTGGGCATCTTCTGGCTATTATATGTTTGCCAGGGAATTTATAGCAGAAATTGTTCTTCTAAAGATTTTATAGAAACATTTGTTGAGTCTGGGATAAGAAACGTCTCAACTGTTTTAAAAGAGACAATGTTGTAGTAAGATCAAAGGAATCTACGTAAAAAAAAAAAAACAAAAACAAAAAAAACTTTTAACAAGGTTAGGAAACACTTAGAATATACCCTGTTTTCATAGGACAGCTTCTAAAACTGTTAAATTGTCATACTCCTTAAGTGCAATCATAAATGAGATTCAGTGTAACAATAATAACACCACAGAATTAGGTGGTTTTTTTGTATTTTACAGTTATTTCAGGTTTACATTAGATACAAAGCACTCAGGATAAAAAATTAGGAAGTTGAAACATTCATTTTATATGTGTGTGTATATATATATATAAAATATGTAAATGGCATGTAAATTTAAGGAATTAGAAGACATCCAAGTTTACCTCCCACTCTGCTCACTGCAGCAGCTGTATGTATGAGTCAACTCTGTATAATATTGAAAGTCCTTTATATCAGTGTTTCTTTAAGGATCCCCAAGATTACAAGCTAAAAGAAGACCATAGATTGATTGAATCTTTATCCACCAGCATAAATATCTTAACAGGAACCAAAAAAATAAGATCAGAAGTGAGACATATAAGAATTGAAGGAACAAAAGTGCTAGCACTTGCAAAGTGAGGTTGTGTAAGTGATCATTTTCAGAGAGTGAATCAGATTTTGAGACAGTCTGATCTCTCATATTTAGGGATCCTGACAAATTGGTGAGACTCCATCTCTGCTAAACTTTACTTACAGGAAGGTTGAACACCAGACTTTGCAAGAGCAGTTGAAAGAAACTACTTTGCAGTCCAGGACAGCAGAGTTTCTGGGTGGGTAGAAATTCGTTGACACCACAGCATTACAAAGAGTAATTTAAAGAAAGCACAAATGCGACCTCTCTGAGAAGAATAGATTTAAAAAGGACTTTTGTTGCCTTTCTTCACCAGAAGAAGAAGAATCAGCCAATCAATGAACCAGAAACTGTGTATCTGATTGAAATTCTGTGTTGAGTCTCTTCAATAATTCCTTCGAACAATAAAAAGCAGCTTAGAGCTGGTGAGTGGAAAAACAATCCTTTGATGTCAATTGTTTCTCTTCGATAGATAAGCTTGACTTTTCTAAGGGAAAGGAGAGAGAAGGTAAATTCAGGTTCAAAAGTAAGTGGAGACTGTGGCACGCTACTAGCTTTTCTAATGATGTGTGACAAATAAAATCAGTATTTTAACACAGGATATTGCTCTGTTAATAGATAACTATCTTCCTAGATAGTTTGAAATCCAGATATTTATTTGATTAAAATTACACCTTTAATCAGTCTGGTCAACAATACTGTAAATAGTATTTATTGTCATAATTATGTTTTTTGAAAGCATCACTTTCTGCCACATAGTAAACCTTGTAGATAGCCTAATTTCATTTGAACTATCAAAGTGTGTAGCTAATAACAGCCAGTCCAGGTACCAGAATTCCATTTGGGTACTATGATAATTCATTAACAAAGTCTATACATATGCAGAAGTAGAAACCCACAGGAAATATTTCAAAATTCTTTTTCCATCACTTTCAATTTATTTTAAAAGCAGCTTTTTATTTTTGCTGTTATTAAGATACTTATCCTAAAAGTATTTATTGACTTTGAAAACGTATATGCTAATTCCGAACATTTTAATTTTCAATTACTGTGTTTGAACATTTTTTGTAGATGACTAATTACTGCAAAAGTAAAAAAAACCCTTGCATTTTTGAGTGAAATAAAATAATTGAGGCTGACCCAGAGTTTTTTTTCTGTTTCTTTCTCCTTCATTATAACACAAACCAAAGTAACATCTCAAAATTATTTTGAAAATAATTCAGCTACCCCACAAAATAATATCTCTTTTTGTTTTCATTTCAATAAGGATTCGCATTATTAGTTGGGATTTTTTCCTTCAAATAGTGCCAGATAATAATTGTGCAGTGACATAATACCTTGAGTCTAGCCCCACTAAAAGGAAGGAAAAAAATTGTGGTGGATATTTTTTAAAACAATGTACTATAAATAACAAATTTTAAACATTGTAAAAGAAGATGTAGAAAACTGAGTTAGTTTCTTAATGTCCTTTCAATAATTTATTGATAGAGTGCTACTAAACTAGTTAAATATGGAAATTTCTTTGGAAGTAACAGCTTCAACACACCTTTTTCCATGATTTGGTAAGCAACAGTGCTCTAACTCTTGATAATCCATAACTTATTATTGGGTTTTTTAGTCATGTATGCTATGTAATGTGTGCTGCCTGGAGCATCTTCTAGACATGCACGTGTTCTACCTTCCCTTTACTCCTACTAGTCAGATTCCCAAAGTCTCTTTTAAAATCTTTGGGAAGTCTAGCTGTATTGGATTATTGGATTAGTCTTGATCTGGGTTTTGGTGTTGTTTTTTGTAATGCATGCCTTTCTCCATCTCATTTGCCATTCAACAGTGATGAACTCCGATTTTGTGTTTGACTTGGTCATACAGTAACACTATATGAATCATATAATGGTGTAATAGCAAATTCTAATTAATGACTTAATAATTTGAAATTTTATTTCTTCAAATAAAGGAAGTGCTTTTTTTTTTTTTGTCCAGGAGTATGATTTCTCCTTGAAAAACAAACTACTATTAATGAAACTAAGACAGTATTTTGCATATCCAAATTTATGGTTCAGCATTCATTTTCAGCAGTGACAGCTTCAAAATATGTTTCAGTTCTGAACTCTTTGTAACAAAAATTAAAGCAAAATCCTCACTTTTAATTGCAGCAATTAGCAGTTAAAATGTGAGCAAAGTCCAAACTTTCTTAACATTAGCATTTCTAATTATCTAATGTCCCATTTTTACTGAGGGTTATGTAGCAATTTAATTGGTTCGTAATAACTTGTGATCTATATTTGCAGAATGGTTTTTCTTCGCTTCTTTGCTTTACTTACATAATTTTGCATAATGAAGGTTAGGGTTCATGTTCTTCTGTAGTTTTTTTTTCCCCCCTTATAATATGAAGTGCTGAGTTAGGTAACTTCAGCTGATTCATGCATTATTCTTTTTAGTCTTTTATTATGATCTTGTATTGGGTCTGGCTGAGATGGAGTTAATTGTCCCCACAGAAGCCCTCGTAGCACTATGCTCTGCATTGGTGGCTGGAAGGGTTTGGTGTCACACCAGTGTTGTGGCTACTGCTGAGCAGCCCTAGCACAGCACCAGGGCTCTCTCCCCAGCACTCCACCCCCCAACCTGTAGACTGGGGGTGAGGAAAGTTTTGTGAGTGGCACAACCAGGACAGCTGGCCCAAAATGACCAACGGGACGTTATGTAACATATGTTGTCAGATTAGATATAAAAACTAAGAAAGGGAGGAGGAAATGAAGGGTCATTTGTTACTTACAACATTTGCCTTCCAGAGCAACCACTTCAGCACAGCTGAAGCTCTGCTTCCCAGGAAGTGGCTGGAAATATTTTGCTGATGGAAAGTAGAGAATAAATCTTTGTTTCATATGCTTGTCTGAACTCGACCTTCACTGTTTCTTTAGTAAAATGTCTTTATCTTGACCTTTGAGGGTTTTTTTATCTTCTTTTCTCCACACTAGTCCTGCTGAAGGGGAGCAATAGAGAGGCATGGTGAGCAACCAGCGTGCAGCCAAGGTCAGCTCATGACAGATCTACATATGGGTTTATTAACCCTTCACTAAATCAATAAATAGTAATTTGAGTGGAAAAAATCAAAACAGGGATAAATAATGTAGAATTTATAGGCACTTTCAGTTTCAATCGTTTGCTTTTCATAAGTTACTGTATGTTCACACTTTGAAATGTGGATCCTTGAATTCTCAATGCCTATAAAAACAAGAGCTAAGTAGAAGATGCATATGTTTAAAACTGCAGTTTTACACTGAGGACTAAAACCTTAGGAAAACTTCTTAAAGCACATACTTTAAAATGTTACTTTTGAATTTATCTTTATTTTTTTCTCAGATACTTTTGTGGTAATGAGTAAATGATAAACATTCAGATAAGTTTTGTTTAGTCTCTTTTGTATATAGAATCCCCTATGGACCATAAAAAAAAGTCTTCTACAGAAAAAGGATTATAATAGGCAATTAAAAATGTGACAAACTCTACAAGGAAAATTTAAGTTTCTGTGTCCAAATGGCAAATGAAACATTATATGAGGTAGAATATGATGCTATTCTAACTCAGAGATGTTTACACATTTTTAGATTAATAGCTCCTGAAAAAGACCCTTTTTTTCCACACAATATGGAATGCATAAAAAATTCAAAGCTGTAAGTATAAAAACTTTTTACATCCAATCTAATCTCAGGCAAATATGACCATGTAGCTTACATCTAGTCTGATCGCAGCCAAATCAGGCATTGTCCAATATTTAATAGATCTCCATGACAAGGTTAGAATATCTCATTCCCAACCTCTCATCTGTATTTCTTAACTGTACCTTGATATTTGGAGGGAGGGAAAGTGAAGGAAAGACAGAAACATTTGGAAAACATTCGGAAAACATTCTTGTTCCTTTCTAAAGCTTTGCTGGCATACTCCCATGCAGAGAACAAAACAAAGGCAAAAAACTATAGCACCAAGGCAAAAAAAATTCCTTGAAAGATTTCCCCAGTGTCATACAGCAAGGGAAGAGCATATGGCTAATTCTTTTTGTGGTCACTTTAAGCTCTCTACTGATTCCCTAGGTGTGTTTGTTTTGTTTTGTTTTCCTTAATTACTTTTCATTTGTTTGTGGGGTTTTTTAAAATTAATTTTTAAGTTATGATGTGGAGTATGGAATCTCATATGTAAACAGAAGTGCTGGGTACAGTTCTCCTCTGAGAAGATAATATTGGGCACATACTTTGTGTGCCAAAACTCCATGAATTCTAATGAAATTTGTATGTGTTCTACTGGGAATTAAACATTGATTGCACTGGAACTGCTTATTTTTTTGTCTTGGATTATTAAAGTATCTATTATAAAAAATTTTGTAGAAATTAGGTAGAAAAATTGTCTTAAATATAACAAGTGCTGAGGACACAGTTCTGCTAGAGAAATTTGTAGGCTTCATAATGTAACTGGATATTAAATTAATCTGTTATTTAATGCATAAAAGAAGCCATATACAGACATAACTGGAAACAGACATCATAGGTCTCATGTAATCATATGTGATTTGATCTGTTTATTCTTCAGAAGGATGGGCAGAAGACTACTAAAATGCAAAAGATATGGTCATGGTCATGTCAGAACAGCCATGTTCTTTCATTAGTAAGCCCTGCCTCAGAACAGGGCTTATTGGCTTCCATAGCAAATATACATGCTATGGAACTTTCCAGTTCTGAGTTTCTTGTGTTTTAACCATCCAGAACATCCTATGTATCTGTAAATAGATTTACAGGCCTATCTGCCTGATAATTATCATAAATATCTGGAATATTGTGTCCACTTCTGGGCTTCCTGGCACAAGAGAAACTCAGAACTATTGCTGAGAGTCCAGCAAAGGCCCACTAAGGTGATGAGGGGACTGGAGCATCCATCACATGAGGATGTGCTGAGAGAGCTGGGACTGTTCTGCTTGGAGAAGAAAGAGCTCAGGGAGATCAGTGTATATGCATACCTGCAGGGAGAAAACAATGAAGACGGAGCCAGGCTCCTTTCAGTCATACCCAGTGACAGGAGCAGAGACAAAGGGCACAAGCTCATACACAGAAGATGCTTTATGAACATCAGGAATCACTGTGAAGGTGACTGCGCAGTGTCGCGGGTTGCCCAGGGAATTTTTGGATTTGCAGCCTTGAATATATTCAAACATCTGTACATGGTCCTCTGCAGCCAGATCTAGGTCACCCTAGGGTAGTGGACCCAATGATCTCCAACTTGTGTGTGCCTTTCCTTAGGTTAGCCTTCTCAGCAGTGATTTAGTCCAACGTCCAGCTCTGGCCCCTCCAGTCTTAGTTGCAGTGATACCTTAAACAGCATAGGGAATAGAGCTCTCCAGCATTAATTCTTGTATCATTTATAATGTGATCATCCTAAATGTGTTTTAACAAGATTTGGATATAACAGCATTTGATGAAATACATCAAACTAATCTAACTGTAATAAATAGAGCATGAAATATGTGAGGTAGATATTGTTGAAGTATAAAAGTCAATACAGTTATTTACTTCTCATCTACTGAAGGAACATTATTCTTAGGCACTACATAACTGCCATTGAAAGGTTTTCTGCATCTTCCTTTGAAGCATCTGCTGGGAGACATCTATATAGCCTATTATATTAGCCATCTGGATAGTCCTCTGCAATTATAGACAATTTCATACAGATATTTCAGGAGCTGTTGTTTTGTGAGGTCCTCCTCAATTCGATTGCCAATGAGAGAGAGAGCTTGGATAAGTACTTGCAATTTTCTGTTTCATCTGTTTTATCTTCATGGGTAAACTTCATTCATTTTTGGTGACATCCCATTATATTGCTTGCAAAGGAGCAGAGTAAGTTACGTGCTACTTGAAATTCTAGTATGTATCCAGATTCTGCCAAAATTGTCACCTAAAATAGACCTGCCTCTCTAAAAGGAATTTGAAGATGATGCCTGTGGTTTTGCAGTTTTGTAGTTGTATGGATGGCTCAGCCGTATTTTTCTGGTTAGATGAGCAGCCTGGGGTTACCCTCCTTGTGTGTTTTGTTTGGTTAGATTTTTTTTCTTTTGTATTGTTATTCATTCACATTTCTTCTGTGATGTAGGACTACTTGATTTGAAGTCAGTCTAAGAGGAAAAATATTCTTCTATAATGCCCTGTGCTTACAGAAAGTGTTTATAGTGAAATAGTAATGTGTAGTTAAATTCATATGAGATTTTACATCACACATTTCAGAATGTCAAAAATGACATACAGCAACTACTATAATTTCCTCAAGCGTACCATTACCATAAATCTGATAAAGATGTTTTACTTTGCTGCTGTGTGATATTTTATTTGATTAAATGTGTTGATAATTCCTATATGCCTTTAATAGAACAGCTGATATTTTGAAAAAGCACTTCTGAGTCAATGTAAATACAGATTGTCTGTGAAGTGATGCAGCATGGCCATGAGTTGAGACTCACGAAAGACAAAAAACTTCTCTTTCAAAATTTTTTTTCTATTTCTTCTTTCCCCCTTCGGTGATGTGAAGAATTCCAACAACTGAGGTGTGGAATAAATTTTAACATCATTTGTATATAAACCTCTAACGTGCATGAACATAAAGTTATGACAGTATATTTGTCTATGATACACTATTACAGTTTCAGCCAGCTGAGTGTTTGTTAGTTCTAGTTTGAATGAATCCTATTTCCCCACCCTCCTTCCCCCAGTAACACTGACTAGCTTTGTGGAAAATACAAGTAAATAATCTGTGTAAATACTTAAATGCAGGAATAATCATATTATTGCAATAAATATGTTGACAACAAGCATCACTATTGTTAACAAAGAGCAAAATATGGACAAGAGGTCCTGACAGTTAATGTGTAATCAATCTCTGTAAGTCATGACCTTTCCTGCATCTGGTTTGGATAATAAAAATGAAGGGTGTTTTGCTTTTATTTTCCTATATTGAAAAATACAGACTATGGCTTTCCCTGTAAAGTGTTTTACAATTTAAAGGACTAAAAATGTAGTATGCAAAATTAGCTATTTTAATTAAAAAGTTATATAATGTGAATTTTTGAGAATGCTGTAAAAATTTAAAATATTATCCTCATTTTACAGGGTAAAAATGGATTTTTAAAGGATAGAACTGCAGTATAGAAACTCATATGGGTAGAGCTGGGGATAGTAGAGAAGAAAAGCAGCTCTTCAAGCATAATGTCATACACTTTGTTCTAACAGTACTCAAGTACTTTAGGGAGTTCATGGAAAGCCTTGTTTCACTGTACTTAGGAAGAGATGCATTTTCTTCTGGACTGACAATCCTTAGGAAAGGACACTAAATGCAAAAATCATAAAAGGCAGTTCTTAACATTTTAGGGGTGCTCTTATATTTGTCACTTCCACATATCATCTTGCCGAAGTGTGTGACTTGGACTTAGGAAATAATATTAATGCTCCTTGGGCTTAGGAAATAATATTAATGCTCCTGTACACATTTGACCTACTGCTCTCTGAGTGACTGAAATAAATCATATGCTGAGGGTCTTGGAGAGATGTGGTAAATATAAGCCTTGCAGGAGATAGAAGCACTATGTGTGGGAGATGCTGTCCTTTCATAAAAGCTGTAAATCCAGAGTGAAGATGGTGAGATACAAGTAAAGGTAAAAACATGCTTTTAACTGTATTGTTTCTGCTTTTTGAAAAGAAGAATGAGGAATGGTGTATAAAGAAATGAAGATGAAAGTTCATTCCTCTCCCTAGAAGTCAGTAATACCTTGGTATTTAAGCCATGTTTAAGAGAATGAGGTAAATACTCTGTGACACATCGTAGAAGCAGCACTGTTTAAGCAGTTGTTTTTTATAGGAAAACAGATTCCAAGACAATGACCTGTACCTATTAGTCAGAGCTGAAAAACAGCAGTGTGATGCTGATAGATTCTAGAGCAATTTCATTCTATTTTTCACTAGGATGAAACTGAGAAGTCTTCAGGTTGACTAAGAGAAATATTTACTTATGAATTTAAAGCAGTAGAATAAACTAAGAAGTAGCATGGAGTTATAAAACTTTTCAAAGCAAGGAATTGAAACAGGATGCATTATATTCCATATGGATAATATCATCATGCATTTGAGGCTTATGTTTGTCCCTGTTGTGCTTCCTTTCCATTTTGGCAAGTAGTTTAACCCAAAATGTCAAGATACTTAATTTTTATACTCAAGATTTTCTAAAGTAAAAAGTTTTCGGTTTTTTTAGGTCTGTTTCTGAGGAAGGTTGTGGAAACCCTGTATTTTATGCACAATATATTTTGTTCTAGATAATTACCTAACATAGAATTATCTACAGTCTCACTAGAAGCATGAATGTAACAGCAATGAAAACAAAACTAGACGAAGCTAATAGCAGCAGTGGTAGCACAATCATAGAATATCCTGAGTTGGAAGACACCCACAAGAATCATTGACTCCAGCTCCTGGACCAGCACAAGATGGCCCCAAGAGTCATGCCATGTGCCTGAGAGCATTGCCTAAATGCTTCTTGAACTCTCAGGCTTGGTGCTGTGACCACTTCCCTGGGGAGCCTGTTCCAGTGTCCAGCCATCCAGGATGAAGAACCTTTCCCTAACATCCAACCTAAACCTCTCCTGACACAACTTCAGGCCCTTCCCTCAGGTTCTGTTGCTGGTCACTATAGAGAAGAGATCAGTGTCTGCCCCTCCTCTTCCCCTCATGAGGAAGTTGTAGACTGTGACAAAGCATCCCCTCAGTCTCCTCATCTCCAGGCTGAAGAGACTGAGTGATCTCAGGCAGTCCTTGGATGGCTTCTCCTCTGGATCCTTAACCACGTTTGTAGCCCTCCTTTGGATGCTATACAATAACTCTATATTCTTCTTATACTGTGATGCCCAAAACTGCACACAATATTCAAGGCGAGGCCACCCAAGCGCAGAGCAGAGCGGGACAATTCCCTCCCTTGCCTGGCTGGTGATGCTGTGCTTGATGCACCCCAGGACACGCTTGGCCCTCCTGGCTGCCAGGCCACTGCTGACTCAGATTCAGCTTGCCATCTACCGGGACACACAGATCTCCATTTGCAGGTCTGCTCTCCAGCCTCTCATTCCCCGGTCTGTTCCTACATTCATGGTTGTCCCCTTCCACCTGTAGAATCCGGCACTTGCCCTGGGTAAACTTCATATGGCTGGCGATAGCCTAGCCCTCTAACTTGTCAAGATCTCTCTACAGGGCCTCACTGCCTTCAATTAAGTCAACAGCTCCTCCTAATTTAATGTTGTCAGCAAGTTTACTTAGTATACCTTCTTGTCCTGCATTCAAATCGTTTATGAAGACATTGAAGTGCAGTGGCTCTAAAATGGAGCCCTGTGGAGCATACACTCCTATTTATAGTTTATACCACCTAATACATGTGGTTTATACCACCTAATACACCTGAATATATGCTTTTTCACTAAAGTTTTTCCCGAATACTATTTTGCTTCTTAAATTATTGTTTTCAATATATTTACTGCTGAATATATTCTTGTTAAGAAACTGCTGCAGTCAGGCAAGTAGTATGATAAATTACCAGCTTTGAACCCTGATCCGACAAACAAAGTACTAAAAAAAGCAGAAAAGATTAGAACATCTAGAAGCAAAATTGATATCACAAATCAATAAATCTGATATGCCTCATGGATATTGATGCAGAATGGAAGATCACAGCTGTGGAATTTGCTTAAAAAACTTACAACTTAGCTGATGTTTACAGTAGCCATTCTTATGAAGTACAGATACAGGAGAAAACAAATGAAAACATTTCTATTGCGCAGACAAGGAATTGGGGAATAGAGGGAATTGCTGAAGTCAATTCTCAAAGCATTTGAAATAATTGTTTTGTAATTGAACAATTTAATTTTAATGTAGAAATTATCTTCAGCTTAGTCTGACTAGGTGGGAGTAGCGTATTCTTATTTCTTAAAATAAGCTTTTATTATGCTCAGGTATATAAATAGCCCAGCTTAAAATGTTTCAGAATCCTGAAAATCCTTCTGCATATGAATTTCCCTGTTTGTTTTTCACATGCTTCTGAGAAATTAATGTAATGATGATACCTTGAGTTCGCTGTACAATCATTCATACTCCATGGAGCAGGCCAAGGGAAAACACTGGACTGTCTTCATTATTTTTCTCTTCACTGAACATACATAAATGATAAAACCTCCTAAAATCATGTTCTTTTTTGTTTATGGCCGATGTAGAAGCATATTCTTTACATGCCTCTGAAACTGCAACAGGTGTTAGGTGAACAGAGTACTGCTAAGTTACCTAGAGCAAAACACCTCTTTTTTCTCTGTCCTTTCAAAGTAGCTGAAAAGACCTTATAACTGTTTTCATTAACTGGTTTCTAAAAAAACTTCCATGAAATAGGATGAATCCCAAATGTGCTGCTATGGATATTTCTGTGCTGATGTATGAAGCAGATTTACTAAAAACAATAGGTTAGTACCTATGAAATCTGTGTATGACTAGCTCCGGTTACCTTTCCTAAATCTTTCCACATTCATTACTTCTATTCATGTGTGAGGCACATTCTCTTGGCTTTCTTTTCTTTAATATAAATGGAGAAAAACATGTACATTTTAAAAAGATGCAGAAGCCTATCAAAAAGAAAACACTCCAGTGCACACAATTCTTCCCTCAGGGCCAGGCTGAGAGGGAGAATGAATTGCACATGACAGCTGTTAGGGTTTGGTTTTGTCTGATGCAGTGCAGGCAGACACTGGAAAGGGTGGCATCGAAATCCCAAACAAAATGAAACCCATCACTGAGCTATCAGGAAGTTGTGTGGAAATGCACATTGCTATGGTTGTATTATGCCTGTAGATAAAAGTTAGCATCTAAGACCTGCCATTTTCTTCTTTAGTTGACACAAAATGCTGTATTTTTTTTTTTTTTTTTAATCTTCTTTTATGGAATGTAATAACTGGGAGAAAATCCAAAGGAAATATTCATCTAAATTCTTCACGTCTACTCCTCAGCACTTTACTACATGCAAGTTATTGAATTTAAAACACAAATACCTCAAATCTTTGGTAATATTTGAATTCCATTTTATTTTCAATAATGAAATATTAAGAAATACAATTAAATTTAAGCAGCATTGATGCAAATATTTTTAAATAATTCTCCTTAAAATTTTGAGGGATTCTGTGACTTCTTTTGCATGTGTCCTTCCTTCCTCCTTGGCTTTTTTTTTAAAGTCTTCTATAACCAAGCTATAAGGTTAGTGAGAAAAAATAGCAGAACTTGGTGTAGATGGAAGGCAGAACAAGATCTTAGGCCAGCTGTCATCCCAGCTAAAAAGATGTTATAAATATTCCTATGTGTTATTTTCATGTTAATTAATTCAGGCCTCCTCCAAGCAATGAGTGACTCTCTTCCTTCCATTAATCTCTGAAGATATTTACAAGTGCAGTCTTTTGTAGAAGAAATTAGAAACTTTCTTTTCTTGTCTTCCCATCTCTTCCTCCCCTCCTGTCTTCCTCTCCCTGGAATATTTTGGCTGGGTTTCCAGCCAGAAGTAGGCAGGAACCTGCTGACTGCAGGCTTCTCTTGAACAAGTGATACAGCTTCCATTAAACACACTAGTACCCACAGATGAGCCAGAAAAACAGATGGAAAAAGTGTAAAATAAAGCTGTGTAAGCTCTAGTGAGGCAAAAAATATATACTTTTTAAAGTTTTGTTAGCTTTCTACAAATATGGCACCCTGGCACCCTAGGGAAGGTTCTGTCACTGAATTTTATAGGCCAGGTGTTCATCTGAACAAAAGCATAAAGAAAGAGATGTGTTTTCTCTAAAAAAAGAGCAGGGAGTTTGCTACTTTCTCAATTATGTGAATGCTTTCACAAAAGAAATCAACAGGGGTCCCAAAATGCAACTTTAAAACCAACTTTAAAAGCTTTTTAAAAGTATTTAAATATTGTGAAGGTTTATTTCCAGTTTCCATTTCCCCTATATTTTTTCTGTTGTAGAATAATAGTTTTAGTTGCTTCTGAAGTGCTGAAAATCACTTTTAAAGAGCCTTGTAAATGACAATGGTTTTTTTTCTCTCCTTCACTTCAGTCTTCTGGATGTGTTTTAGAGAAAGATTTCAAATTGAAAATGAGCATGTATGAAAATTCAGTTATTTACAATGATTTGAAGACTTTTTCCTTATTTTATATTTTGACCTAGTTTTGACCAATGCTTAAATGTTTAGTTCTGACAGATTGATAACAAAAGTGTGCATCACTAAGGCTCTTGAAGCAGTCAGTGTAAGTCAATTTTATTTGCTTTTTTTTTCTGTTCAGTGTTCTTTCTGTTGTGACTAATAGGAGAAAGCTTATATGAAACAGAATTATGATTTAGAGAACTATTAAGAGAAAAAATTGGATGGGAACAGCCTCTATAATTTTGTTATTCTTAATTTTCCATAGTGACTTTTCTGAAAAATACTGGAAAATAATTTTTCTTGCCTTCCATAAATAGATAATCTTTTATATTGTTGGTTGTTTTATTTTTATTGCTTTAAAACTAGTTGGCCAGTAAATCCTTCTGTTTTGAGTTGGAAAAATAGAATATAACATCTTCTTTTATCTGGAAACACAAAAAACCTTGGAAGGCTCTTATCTGTCCCGAGAGCTTTTAGTCTAATGTTGTTCATGTAGAAATTTCTGAGGCCATATGGACACAGAATCATTTTCAGTTTTCATCTGTCTAACATATTGCTATGCACAATTGTAACTTGAAAGACAAGATGGTTCATTTAAGGTTTTTAAAAGTTATAAAATATCAATAGATTCCTAATATCAAGTTTTAAAATATCTGGACTTCGATGAAATAATATAGGTAACAATTATGAGGTTTTTGGCACAGATGTTCACTACCTGAGTTAAAGAAAATCATATTACATCTCCAATAGATACTTATTTTCTTCTCCTTTCACCTCTCAAACCTTACTGTACCACCCATTGTGTCTTTGCAAACTTGATGTGCAGATTCCGTATAAGCTTGTTTAAGTGCCTTTGCTTACATGCACAAAACATGAGGCAGTTATTCAACTGAAGGTCTTTAAGTAACCAGACCTGGAATGTAGGTGTAGATTTCTCCTTGCAAAGAGAAATATATTTGAATAAAGTCTCTGACATGCCATACAACTCTAATGAAGACTGTTTGATGCTCTTTGCAACACGAGTTAGTCTGATATTTAATGAGGAAAGTAAGTAAGTTGTGATTACACCCTGGACATCTGGGAAATGGATCCTGGGAAGATGGTATTTGTTTTATGTAGTGATCTACTCTAAGCTCCTGCTTTAAATACAAGGAATATCTTTCACAGTGACCATCAGGCTTGTGTCAGCATTTGCAGATAATGATACATTGTAAGCCATAGTGAACACAGTAAATGAGGTTTGTATTAATCAAAACCAAACATAAAAGAGACTTAAAATTTCACATGATAATTTTGGGCTGGTGTTCAAATAAAGCCTAGAGTTAAATGAGCGCTACACCTTGGGAAGACCTTGCTCATTAAATTGCCTCCACCATGTCTATCTTCTGGAGCAAAAATAGTACAATAATTCCACTTGACAGCTTTCCTGCATGAGTTTGTACTCAGATTTCGAGGATTTGAGTAACTGCAAGGGGGGACAAGGGAAGACTGACCTATGTCATCTAGACTTCTGTAAGGCTTTTGACAATGTTCTCACACAGCATCTTTGTCTCCAAATTGGAAAGAAATGGTTTTGAAGGGTGGACTATTCTGTGGATAAGGAATTGGCCAAAGAGTGTTCTTCAGCCAATTCCCAAACTCCAAAGCAGTAACATATCAAGAGTCCATGAGCCAGAGACTCCTGGTCCATGCCTCTATGTCTAGGTGGCCCTCAGGGTTCTGTCTTGAGATCGATATCTTTATCAGTGACACAGACAGTGAGATGCAGTGCACCCCCAGCAAGTTTGTAACTGACACGAAGCTGAGAGGTGTAGTTGTCACAACAGAAGGGTGGATGCATCTGGGAGGACCTGAACATACTTGATAAGTAGACCTGTGAGCCTAACCAGGTAGAACAAATGTAAGGTGCTACACCTGGGAAGGGGCAATCCCAGGCATGAGTACAGACTGGGAAGTCATTGAGAGCACCCCTTCTGCTGGACATGAGCTAAGAATGTGTGCTTGCAGCCCAGCCTGCCAGCCTCATCCTGGGCTACATCCAGAGTGGCCTGGCCAGCAGTTCCAGGGTGCTGATTCTGCCCCTCTACTCTGCCCTCGTGAGACCCCACCTGGAATACTGTGTCCAGCTCTGAGTCCCAGGACATCAGAAGGACATGGACCTGTCAAGGTGGGTCCAGAGGAGTACCACGGAAATGATCAGAGGCTGGAGCAGCTCAGGGCTGGAGCAGCTTTCCTATGACATCAGGCTAAGAGAGCCTGGAGAAGAGAAGGCTACGGGGAGACTTGCTGAGGCCTTCCCATACCTAAAAGGGGGCTTACAAGAAAGCTGGAGAGGGACTTTTTACACAGGCAGATTATGCAATTACACAATTGTAGTTTCTTTTGGCAGGAACTATTCCTTTCAGATGTGTTCTATGAACTGTTATCTTGGTTTGGTTTTTGATATGATATAAAAATATATTAATTAAACTCAGGAAATACTTTTTTTTCTCTTTAGTTTGCTCCTTTACCTCTCTCAGAAAGACAGACACTTAGATTTCTTACCAAGGTTTACATTTCACTGTTACTTCACAAATATGCATGCAAAAATGTCTGTTATAATTTATTTTAATCCTGATTTTAATAGATGATGATTTTGTGTTTTAAGTTTGATACCTCAGGATGTATGTTCACAACAGCTGAAGCATTTGGCAAATGGGAAGTTCTGGTTCCACTATACACTGATAACAATACTCTGACTACAGTGGAGTAAAATTATGTGAGTCTCCTGAAGAAGTTTTTTGTGATATTTGAAGGGTTTCAACTGTCTAAGAGACATCTGAAATGATATATTTGTCTATGTGGAGAAAAATCTGACAAATATTATGGATTTATTTATTGGTACTTATTTAAAATTTTGATCCTAAATAAGAAATTTCAAATTAGAAAATAAATTAAATGTATTTTTTATGTCTCTTACTATTAAGAATTACTAGTGTTTTTGTCTGAAACTCTAGCTATCTCCTAAATGCCTTCACTGTTGGACTGTTTCTAGTGGAGATACAAGTTATATCATTGTATTTTGAATCACTAGATAGTGTCACCATTACTGGAACAACACACTCTATATAATAAGACAGTCAGATTTTCAAACCGTTCCTGATATCCAGAGGCTACTCATGATTTACATTTAAAAAGCTGTGCAGAAATAAAAATTTTTAAAAACCCTCAAACCAGTAACATATCGTATGTCAAACTGGGTTTGGACACAGTCTGAAGCAATTAGGATTACTCCAGTTAATAAAAAGAACACTCATGAAGACAGATATGGTATAAGGGTATTAATTTGAAGTGGAGATTATAACTTTATTTTGACATATGCTGAATATTAGCCAGACATATCACAGAAAAAGAAAATTCTGGGATGACAGCATGCAGTCCAACTGAGTACCTGCCTGAAGCATTCTGCAGCAAATTCCAGATTTTAACATCTGTCAAAAAAGAGGAAAGGTGGATTTATTATTAAGTCACTAGATGGGTATTTGTGGTTCTTTATTACTTTATTACTTATTAGTTCTGCTAATAAAGAATGAAAGAGGAAATAAAACTATGGTGAGGAGCAGGAAAAAGTTTATTTTCAAGGGCTTATCATTTTCTGTTCCTTTCTATTTTTTCCAGGACAGCAGTAGTCATGCTGTACCTATAAAAGCCCATGCCAAACACAACTCTGCCCTTTTCAAATCTTTTTAAACTCCTGCCCAGAAAACCAGAGAAATTAGAAGTACACAGCAACCCAAATATGTCATCAAGGTACTTACCAATGGAAGATTTTCCACAATGCAGACTATATGCAATGATGTTCAATGGGGGAACACTGAACAGCTTAAAAATACCTGGAGAAGTTATATGTCCAGTAAATGACCGAACAGGCCTCTCCTCTAGGCAAAGATCAGGTTCTGCAGTGGATACACAGATTTAACAGAGTATGTGGGGTGGGTTCTGCAGGCTGTTAGGGCACTGATCCTTTGCTAGAATGAATTTAGCTGGACCAATTTAGACTGACTTAGAACTGGACCATATATGTACATACATACACACACGCATGCCAGCATTAGTTACAATTACAGTAGAGAAATAAATGTAGAATAGCTAAAAGGGATAAATGGCATGATTAGGTATTTATAGCATGGAAGAGAGGAAGTTTTTGATAGTTTGTAGAATGTGGTGCCTAAAAATACAGCTAATCAAAAATACAAGAAAAATTTGGGGAAGGAAATAGGAAAGAAATAAATTGAAATTAATTTTACCAGAAGCTACTTAAGTGAAAATTCTTGTATACATACAGCTCTTCCTCATTTAAGACTTTGTATTTTCTTAATCTTTCTTATTTCAAAAGGTTCACTCATGTAGGTCTATTAAATCAATAACTTTTTCAGAAGTGCACTGTTGGAATGAACCTTTGAAAAACAGTGCTAGGTATGTAATTGGTCTTCTTGAAAATTTCTGTAGGGAGACATTTAACTGAGGAGTGATTTCTATGGATTGAGTTATGAGAGGAAAAATAACAACATGGGATGAATTATTTCATTACTTCTGATCTGCTTTTTTTCTTTTTTTCTTTTTTTTTTTTTTTTTTTTTTTTGCCATAGGGAAGAAAGAGATAAGAATACATACCGAAATACCTTATTGTTTATATTCTCATATTATATGGGGCAAATGTAAAAGAGTAAGCAAAAAAAAAATTGAAAGTCAGTTTGTTCTCTAGAAATTACTTCGTTTAAGTTGACCCTCTTATAGACCTTTCATAAACATTTTCTGTCTTTTATCTGCTGAACCACTGCTGCATAACACACTAATAACTTCAGTGAGTTATTTCAGAGACATATTTTCTCTGACATATGCTGCCTCAGGCTTCTCCCGAAAACACAATTCTTCAGATTTTGGCAATCACTTAGTGTCCATCATTCTTTGCCATCCTTCCAGTCTTTCTCTTTGCATTTTCACTATGTCCCAGGCAGCTGTTCTCATTGTCTCCTCTTAAATTAATCTCCATTTGGAAAAATGCATCAAGTTTGCAATAATCAGTCCATTTCCAGCTCACTGCCATCCTTTGTTTGGAACAGTAAGTCTCACAGTTTGCAAAATCCAAGAAATCATTTGTGAATCATTCATGTAGTATTTGTCAGCTTTTCTTTTTAGAACACTTGTCTGATAGATCTTTTCCTCAAGGCAAATGTAAACTCCACGTGTTCAAGATCAGAGAAAAGCAATATAATAACAAATTGGAAGAATAATTTGCAGATGGCATGTATTAATTAAAGAAGGATATACTGGATATAAAAATCAATCCTTCACACACTTAAGATCTTTGGAACTGAGCTATTAAAAATGTTCCCCAGAAAGGGGCAAAACTTGGCTGTTTGCTAAAATCATGACTAGGCAGAGTATAGCCTGTAGTATGGTTTATTTAAATGCAATGCTCAGTCACGTGAGTGAAAAATTGATAATATCTCTTCTTTATACATGAGAGTGAAAAGTCTCAAAAGACAGAGAGTAACATTATCACTGCAAGTAATCAGAACCACATTTTTGTTCTTACTTCATTTTTGTTCTTACTACATTTTTGTTCTTGCTACATTTTTGTTCTGTACTTCAACAACAGCCTGTCAATGTATTTGTCAGTATATAGGAGCAGTTATATTCTACTCTCATTATTGTCTATATTCTCAGGCACAATGTGATATACAAGGGAGGAAAGACTGAATAACTTAGTGGGTTTTTTTGTTTAAAGTAATTAACTGAAAGATCTAAACTACACCTCTGTGTTAGTGATTCTTTTACTCTTAGGAATTTGTTTGTGCAGTACTTCAAACAAACTCTGCGCTTGAATGTTAAAGACTGGTGGAACAGACCAGTTAGTCTTTTAGTTAGTTTGTGCTCTCTTTGTCCAGGAAGAAAAAATAATTCACTTTGACAGGATGAAAAGGTGGACTTGTATTTTTCTTTCACTCAGATGGAGAAACAAAGTCTCCAAAAACCCCCATACTCTGTAGCCCTGCATAACACTTGTATTTTTCTTGTCAAATTGTTAAAGTGTTTTTCCTCCCTGTTTATTTATGTCTGCTTTTTCTCTTGTTCTGTATAGTGGATACTGTGCAAGCCTTTCATACAACCCCGACCTTTGTTCAAAGAGCAAATAAATAATCCAGACTTCTAGATGTTGGGGTGAAAATGGAAGGACAATGCATTTAAAAGACAGCCCTAACTATGCTGTGATTCTGTGACATGTCCATGTTACTGAGATTAGAAATAGTACTTGAATAAAAAAGAAGTGCTGCTGAATTTAGCTTTCTCTCTCTAGTTTTCTAAATAGAGCTCTGACACAAGTACTAAAGAGCTCCCATCTCATAAAATCAGGAGAGTTAGGTACCTTCAAATAATATTAGAAAAACCCTTCACTGTAAATGTGAGATACATACATCTAGTCAATACTTGGCTGGTTCTGAAGTGCACTCTGAAGTCTTTCATCTGACTTAGGACTCCAGGCAGACATTTCTTTTCATTTGATATAAAGAATCCACTTCTGCAGATAACTGTGAACAACATTCCATTTTCTTAAATGTACTTTGTATATAAAATGTTCCACTGCCAAGAGAATTACACAAAATGTAGAAGCATTAGGTGGTTTTTAATGACATTTACGATAGTGCCAACCTACTCTGTTCCTCAAGTTGTGCTATTGCATAGCTTTGGAACATAAGATAAAGAAGTGAGATTCTTTTAAGCATTACTTATATTTCCATCTTCCATTAAACAGTCATTTAATAAATTCTTCTTTCTAAAACAGAGAAATTTCACCTACTCCCATTTAATTAGTTTTTCCCTTCTTTGTTCCCCCTCCACTCATGCTACCTTTCACTCTAGCAGATTCACTTTTGCCCGACTTTCTATTGCCTTATCTAATCACAAAGTGAGGGTGTTAAAATCAAAAATATCTGGTTGTAATGAAAGCTAATGGCAGCAATCATCTGGTTTTACAAGATTTACTTATTTCCATGGGGATTGTTTTAACATCCATGGAGGAGAGGAAATTTTCTATATCTGAACTCTTAAATTTTTAACCTTTCCAGAAATTTTAAAATTTTTCTTGGGAGAAATCAACCCTGAAATAAATAGTTAAAAGAATTTAATGTGAATAAAAGGAGAGAGAAAGGAGAGGGAAAGGAGAGGGAAAGGAGAGGGACAGGAGAGAGGAGAGAGAAAGGAGAGAGAAAGGAGAGAAAGAACTGGTTGTGCGAAGTTGTATTGATGATTAACCATTCATAATCTTAGGTTCAGTGTGATTAAAGTATTAAGGGTAACTTAAAGGGCAACTACCTCAGGTAACTTAATAGAATTTATAGAATAGAATCAAAAAGATTTTCTTTATAGTAACTTTGTCTGATTTTCACCTTTTTTCCTCGACACACACAAAAAATAATCTTTCATAAAATTCATTTGTTGTTATGATACTGCAAGTATTTTATGAAGAAAAAATTGACTATAGAGAAAGTGAAATTATTGCAGTATTTTACAACCAATTATAAAATTTAGAGATCATTTCAGGAGCAGCTCTGGTATAATTTGACACACTAAATCATCATGATAGTTCTTGAAATGCCCTGAAGATATACTGACTTTAAAGCACTTCAGGGTAATAGCAATTAAAATGAAATAAAATTAACAAAAACTGAGGTCAATAGTATCGTATTTCCATTTTTCTGACTTATTTAGAGTCAGCAGTTTTTAGATAAGCAGGCTTTTTACTCAGTTAAAGATTTTGGCTGGTTGAGTACATGCTCTCTCAAAAATCAGCAAGGTAATTTTGGTTTGGCTAGTTAAACTTCAGCCTGGACAATGCTTGCAAGTGTCTTGACCATACTCATCAGAACATAAAGTAATGACTTGAAAAGCTATCTCTGAGAAAACTCTGTTTCTAATTACAGAATAATACATGGAAGGGATGTGAAGTATATCTAATTCTTCTCAGTGGGAAGCGATGATATTCTGTCTAAGAAGAACACACTTTCACCATCCTTGCTTCCACAAAAAATTGCCTCAGCATCCTGGAAGGGTCTTAGAGAAGTAGTTATCCTCATGGAAAATTTTCTATTCTCTCTTAGTCTAAGAATCTGTTAATTTCTGTAACACCATTTTCAAATAAGAAGCATCAGCAGACTATTCCCTGGCAGGGAAGTAGTTTCCTTATTTCCCACACAATGCCTCTGAGGATGTGTTTCTGGCTAGCTACTCTAAGAATACTGTACTCTATTTTATTAATTAAATACATATAGTATGGTGTAGTGGTTTGACCTGGGCTGGACACCAGAGGCCCACCAGGCCTCTCTAGCACTCCCCTACCCAGCAGCACAGAGGAGAGAAAATAAGATGGAAAACAAAGAGTAGATTGAGACAAGGTACTTTATTAAAGAAAAAGGGGAAAAAAAGAAAAAATAAAAAAAAGAGAACTTGTGCATGCATAAGCAAAGGGGAAAAAAATTATTTTGTACTTCCCATCACTGCGACATTCAGCCACTGCCCGGGATGCAGGACTTCAGCACAGGTAGCGGTTGCTTCAGAAAGCAAACATTTTAAATTACAAATACCCCTTGCCCATTCTTCCTCTCTCCCTTAGCTTTTATATCTGAGCTGATGTCATATGTTATGGAATACCCCTTTGGTCAGTTTGGGTCACCTGGCCTGGTTGTGTCCCCTCCCAGGATCTTGCCCACTCCCAGCCCCTTGATGAGGGCGGGATATTGAGAGACAGCGCTGATGCTGTGCCAGCCCTGCCCAGCAGTACCCAAAACACTGCTGTGTTATCAATACTTTTCCCACAAGCACAGTACTGTGAGGGCTGCTATGGGAGAATGAACTCCATCTCAGACAGACCCAATACTCATAGTATATTCTTTATGTGTGTTTCTATATAGGCTTTATTACTAAAATTTTTTTCTTTTTTGGTTTGGATTAGATAGGGAAAGAAACCATATAATTGTAAGTAATTTTTAAAAGTAAAAATACTTTCCAAATACTTTTTTGTGTGTATGAATATGTGTGTGTGTATGCACACAAAACATAAGTAATGATTAACTACTTCATATATGATCTTACATATCTATTTTATTTGGGATCTTTGTAGTCATTAAATTAGGTAGAGGAAATTAAATTATGTTCTATACTGTATTTTTAGTTTCTTTCTTGCCTTTTTTTTTTTTTTAGGAGAAACTAACTTATCCTGGCCTCATAATTGACAGATATTCCATGAAGCTAGAGAATAAATAATTCTTCAAATTTTAAGGAAAACTGGGCAAACTCTGAGCTCACATCAAAAAATACCCTTAAATGAATTGACTAGTGTAGCTGTTATGTGTCATCTACTTTAAAATGCCACAAAACTGTTTTCACACAAATTGAACTACCTAAGAATTAATATACAAATGGTATTGGGGAAATATAAAAGTAAAATAAATCAAATTTAATGTTTTTACTTTCCCTTCTCCAGTTCTAATCTGTGTTCATGGTTATTCAATTCAGCAGGGATGTATTCAGGCGTGAACTCTGCAAAATACTTAAAAAAAAATTTAGTTAAAATGATATTTAGCACATAGGACTGCTACCCACTAGTTGATTTACTTTTTTTACAGTGTGTGATTTTTGATTCAACAGTTATAATTAATAACTCAAATAAAACTTTTCTTGAAATCAGTAGATTTCAAAAGTAAAAGTACTTCTGAGCTCTGGGGTCAGCACCATGTTTCAGCTGGGAATTTGAGATATGCGTGCATAGAGTTGGGGATCAGAAGGCTTTGAGACAGAAAGTACCAAAAAGTAAGAGAAAGTATTCATCGGGAACAGCTATACATGGTGTCAAACTTGTGCTGAGAAGGAAGAAAAAAATGTTCACTTTTAAAAGGCCATTATAATTATACAAAACCTCTTCAGAGGCAAGAAACTTCATTGTTTGTGTTATATATTCCAGGACAGTTCCCTGTACTGAATGCATGCTTCACAAACTATTCATGGTGATCAGACCTCATGTAGTTTGGGAAGAAAATAAATTAAAAAAAAACCTCTTCAGAGGCAAGAAACTTGCTTTTTGTTATATATATGTATATATGTAATATTAATTTCAAATAATGAAAATATGTGTGTATTGCTGCTTTGTTGTTCAAAAAACATGCAGTCTGGAAATGATCAGCCTACAGATCTCTGTAGGCAGATCTGTGTGCAGAATGAGTTTAATATTTTTGAAGAGTGAAAAGCTGACTCAGACCAGTGTTGGTGTTGGAGGGCCTCTTACATACTCAGCTTGACTTTGAAAAGTGGAATCATGCTCAAGGAGATGTGCTATTCCACGTAGTTGCCCGATGTGTTGGCCTCTCTTTAGAGAACTAACAGCACTTAACTGATTTGCACAAAGCTAAATACTAGCAAATTAGTATCAACCACAGAATATCAATTTTTACACCCTTCTTAGCTTGTAAGTATGAAGATAAATGGCTGCACAGTTGTCAGACTTCATGTATTTAGTTTTAATTCAACTCTTTTCTTCTTTATTACTCTTCCAGCAGTTAAATTCACTCTCTGCTAACCTTCCATTTCCTTTTAACTAACTTTATCTTTCTAACACTTGATTTAGCACCAGTGTGAGACTCTTGATTTATACCGGCTATATTCATTTTTTTCCAAGAAACAACAAAATCAAACTTCTGCTGTTTTACATAAACTTCTTTACAGTGCTATATATTGCATGAATCTAAACTTTTCAGTGAAACTTTAATAATCCAAGCCCTTATGCAAACCATTATGAATACTTTGTCTAAAGATAATTACTAGCTGCCTTTTAACTCTATATTGTAAGGTAATAGTGTAGCAACGGAACACATACCTATCAAATAGGATTTTATCCTTTGTTCATTTTCAATACTGATTTGCTTCATGGAATATTGCAAGAAGTTGTCAAAACAATTGACCTGGGAAATATGCTCCTTCATGAGAATGTGATCATTAGTATCATTCAAATGCAGAATGATGTTAGTGGTGCCTGATACTAAAGTACTGATGCTGTCTGATATTTCAAGTAACATTTAAAGCAAACAGAAAAGGTTCAGTGAGACCTGACTTCCCAGAACTGTTGTCAGTTTGATGTGTTTCTTTGTAGAGAAAGCCTGACCTTATTATACTATTGTTTTTATAAGATATCAACTGTGTCAATGTGAACATGGAAGTAAACTGATATAGGTGTCTTTTTCTTAAAATTCAGATTGGAAGAGGAAGGAGACAGTTTCTTACCTTGTCTGTGAAGATCTTGTCTGTACAGTGGTCACAGGGAGGTCTAGGTGTAAGCATTTTAAAGAAAAAGGATCTATGGCTACTTGGCAGCTGTGGTAATTATGACTCGGGGCATAACTGCAAGACCCAGTAACAACAGAGAATGAATTAGGAACAGAGCAATCCAGAACTCCTTAACTATGCACATGCTTTAGTGTTATGTTAACTTCTACATTTTCTCCTCAGAGATCCAATCTATGGGGAAGATGTCCCCTCCACTCCCCCATTATAATAGAGACTGAAAATATACAGGTTATTCACGATGCAATTGCTTACCAACTGGTGAGCAATGCCCAGCCAGTTCCCAAGCAGTGACTCCCATCTAGCTTTCCCCCTAGTTTATATTCTGGGCATGGTGCCCTATGGTATGAAATATCCTTTTGGCCAGTTTGTGTCTGTGCCACCTCTCAGCATCTTATCCCCTTCTTGTGTGAGAAACTGAGAACTCCTTGACTTAGTGTAACCACTGCTTAGCAACAACAAAATCATCAGGGTTATCCAGATGTGGTTTTACCTGTGCCATGAGGAAAGGTGGAATTCTACCCTGATATCTTAGACAAATACCTTGAATGTACCTGAGGTTGGGTGTGGTAGCATTGTGATTTTGTAAGTTGGTAGTGATACAGAAGACAGCAAGAGTCACCCTTGTCTCTGTGATGGTAATCTTCCTCCTGGCATATTTAGAACTCTTATACTTACAGTCCCAGACACTTGCATCAGAAGTCATTGAATGCTGGATTTCTCAGCTTGCAAAATGGTTCTGCTTGTTATCAAGTGACCTTAAGGTTTTCTCCACTAGATTAAATTGAATAATATGAAGCCTGAATTCAAATGTGTCTATGGCAGCCATGAGGAGAGAAAATTGTAACTTCTTCAAGATTAAAAGTTCAAACTGTGATGGCTGTACCTTTTAACTCCATAGCTGGCTTTTACCCTGGTCTCTGTAATCCTGTTAGCTTCATCATGTTGAAGGGATCATGACATTTTCCAAAGCACCTGGGGGAAGCATTACCTTTCAGTTCATTGACTAAGCTTTTCTCAGGGACAGCAATGTCACCCAGCTGTGTCTAGTCTTTTTATGCTTCACAGAGTGGCTAAGGTTGGAAGGGACCACTGGAGGTCAACTAGTCTGAGTGCTTAAGTTGCATTAGGGTTATAGTCATCTTTACTACTTTGCAGTGGTACATTAATATTTTTAACTATTTCAAATAAAAACCAAAAACAAAACCCCAAACCAGCTAGGATTAAAAGCAAGTGCATAGAGAAGATGAGGAGTTACCATGTCTTTTGAAATAAAATTTATGTAGGAAAACTGTAGAAGAGCTTATAATAAAAAGAATGGGTGTTCTAATATAATGCTTTTTTCCCCTTGTGACTTGTAGCATCCTCAAAGTCTGTCTTGTTAGTTCCTAATCTTAAAAATATTGGATTCCTAACTAGGAATTAGGTTACATTATACTTCTTTTAGGTACTTGCTGCATGTGATATTGGACTAACTAGACAACTTGTGTGTCTTTTTCCCAAATACAAAGGAAATTATATTTTCCTTGGCAAGATTTTGGATAGGTACATTGTAGTAAGTGGCATTACTAATACATGAAAAATAAGTAATCCTTCTGGAAAATGGTAATTTCTTGAATGAGAAGAATAAGAATTCAGAGATATTTTTTTTATTTTTGAGACAGAAGGAAAGAGAAAGAAATAATGTAAAGTGGGACAGAGAGACAAAGCGGGAAAAATATGCAAATCTATAAGCCACATCTCACTTAACCAGATTTGTATACTCACATTTGCTTGGAAAATGGAACTTTGGTAAGTAAATAGTCTAGTTTGGACAACCTGTAAAATATAGAAACAAGTGCTAGGCAACATAGCCTCTTCTAGATTTATGGGAAGCTTACATAAACTGACTGGTGTCATGCTTTAAAATTTAGGATGTGTTTACCTGGTTAAGATACGTTTAGGATGTAGAATGAAGCTAGGCTTAGGTGAGGCAAAATTGTTTGGCTTTGAGAAAGAAACTTAATCTGAAACAAATCAAAAACTGTTATGACCTGTCTGATATTAGAAAAGAGAGTCTTGCTATTCCCTTCTTTCTCTGCTGGAAAAATATTAAATTTAGGATGAACTATGAATGTAGATAACATCAAAAACATGGAGCCATCTCTAGTCCCAAGAGAAAACAGTAGCCACTTTAGGTAAAAGTAACTGTTTTCTCATTATATTTATTCATAGAACAATAAGTTTTGACAGGAGATCAGGACCTCAAGGCACTATTTCTATTTTATTTAATACAGTGAAGGAATTCATCTTAAATAGGGAGTGTTTTGACACAGAGCTAAATTGATGCCTCTGTGTTAATCTTTAACCGGGCTTTAATCATTACTTTTTGTTGCAATCTGTTATTAAGTTCACTTAAGCTGATTACTCATTAACTATTTTAATGATGTGCTAAGCACTTCAGGAAATTAATATGTGTATGCTATTTGTGGTTAGCAGGATCAGGGCAGTGACCACATCCACATGTAGTTGAGGCCACACCTCAGTTTTGGGCACCGCCCAACAAGAAAATCGTTGAGGTGCTTGAACAAGTCTAGTGAAGGGCAGTGGAGCTGGTGAAGGATCTGGAGCACAGGGCTGATGAGGAGCAGCTGAGGGGGCTGCGGATGTTTAGCCTGGAGAAAAGAGCACACCTTATTTTTCTCTACAGCTGCCTGAAAGGAGACTGTAGCGAATTGTTGGTTGGTCTCTTCTCCCCAGAAACAAGCAATGGAACAAGAGGAAGTGGTTTCAAGTTGTACTAGGGGAGGTTTAGACTCAATATTAAGGAAAATTTCTTCACTAGAAGTGTTGTCAAGCACTGGACCAGGCTGCTTAGGGAAGTGGTTGAGCCACCAGCCCTGGAGGTATTTAAAATACCTGTAGATGTGGCAGTTTAGGTTAATGTTTGGACTCGGTGATCTCAAAGGTATTTTCCAATCTAAATTATTCTATCCTATGATTCTACACATTTTTCACTTTTTTATATTAGCTGGAATACTTTGGATACCTGTATAATGACTGTAAATAATAGGTAAGAAAGGAAGTAATATAGAAGGGTGATATAAATTCACTGCTTTATTATGGGCTAGGCACAGTTTTTGGAACAGTTTTTGGAACAGTTTTTGGAACAGTTTTCTGATTCTGTGTTGTGTAGGGAATATCACCTGATTTGTAGTGTTATTAAAATTTCACAATACTGTCTCTTCAGAAGGAGAAAGGAAAAAGGAAATGTCCTTACTTGAGAGGAGGTCCTAGTTACCTATCACAGACTGTGGAGGTTCTTGAGTAGCATAAGAGATTATTTTGTATTGTTTGATTGCATAAGTATTCTCTAATCAGGAATAGTTGAACACTGGCAAGCTAAGAACATGCTGTGTTTGGAATTAGGAAAATTCAACACATAAATATTTACCTACCTAAGTTCTTGTTGGGCAAAGAAACATAATAATCATAACTTCTTAGTGTCCCTGTTTCCTGCCAGATAATAAAAGTGAGACTATTGATCTGTTCATGTCTTGTATTTATGACTTTGACTTCCCAGTGTAAAACTCTGTAACATGTTTTTGCTCGTAAATAAAAAATGTTGCATTCAAAGCTAATATTAGTTAAAATTAGTGAGTACACTTGAAACGACAGATGGATTGCCACACTCTAATAACTTGTTGTCTCTTTTTGAAATTCCGTTTCTTTGAGAAGAATAAAAAACTTAGTTTCCATGTAGCATATGTGTACTTTCTTCATTATTACCCACTGCCCCCCCCATAAAAATAGGTGAGGTATCAGTATATATTTTGTAAATTCTCTAGCACAAAACCGGACATGAATTTGAAGTGTTGGACCTTGCTAAAAGGTAAGTCTTTCAAGTCAGAAAGTGCTGGACAGAAGGAAGAAGTCACAAAATGGGACTAAGAGAAAAATATGAAGGAGGTATTTGTCTGGGATCATTAGTTGAGTGAAATAGCCGAGGGGTATATTGGATGACCCTGAAGACTCAGGTAATAGAAATGGGATGAAATTCAATAGCACAGCATGAAAGGTCATGCACTAGGGGCTAATAACAAGCATTTTTGCAATAAGGTAGGAGCTGATCAGCTGAGGTGCAGTAGTCAATCACAGGATGGCTATAGGTTTCCAATGCAATGCAATCCAAGGATATGTTAGCTAATATATTTCTAGACGAGAAAAAGAAATCCACAAACCAGTATAGAAACCTTATTGTAATATTAAGTATTGTTCTGATCCCTTGTTTTCAAAATACATCTATTTAGTCATTAATAGGTGCAGAAATGTATTATTGGAATATCTTGTCTTTTAACCCTTAAAATAAATTCTGAGAGGATGTATGATTTCTTCCATATAATCGCTTTAGCAAGGTAAATATCAGTACTAGACATGAAGTCAGTGTGTTTTGCTGGGATATGAACAGATGCATATTACCTGTCTCTGGGTCAGACTGTGCAGCAATTTACAGGCCAAAAGCTATCAGAGTTGTGATACTCTGGTTTAGTCTCCTAAAATAAGCAGAAGAAGTCACCAAAACAAATAACCTAGATGAAGTGAATCTTTATGAATTTTAGATGTTTTGGGATCCAGCTATCTGCAAGATCCGGTGCTGTAATGGAAGTAAAACTTTTCAGCTATGTCTGTGGTATGGGTTTGTTGGGTTTTTTTAATTCCTAATTTTTGTGTGGAAAATTACATTAACCAAGCATTTGGCGCCAACCTCTGTATGATCTTCACTGACCAAGAATATGGACAATCAATATTTTCATATTCATACACAGACAATATATGTCTATGATGGATTTATAAACTTCACAGAAGAAAGGAGAAGCTGAAAGATACACTTAAAGAGGAATGTTTCAGAGAACAGTTTTGGCATATAAATAGACTTTGGACAAATGGAAGGTTAATTTTTTCAGCTGCTCTGGTGAGTGAAGGAAAAAAAGCTGTTTAGAAGCTAAAAATAATGGTCAAGATAAATAAATGAGTTAAGGTAGAAGAATAGTTTTTCAGAGAGACATGTAGATGTTCAAAGAGAGACTCAGGAGTTTATTTCTGACTTGGTAACTAAGTAATTATCAATGACAAGACAATTATTTCCATGAATCCACTCAAAGAGGAGTACTTATTTGCTACTTATTTGTATGTAATACAGAGAGTAGCAGGCTCATTAACTTCGACTTTGGTCAGCAGAGCAAAAGGATATGATGGAGGAAATTAGCTTTCCCGGTGGTGAAAGGCTCTGACACCTGCCATGGCTCTTTTCCTGACTTGCAATTGCCTCTGCAATTTGCTACTCTAGCTGAATGCTCCCCCAAACTCTGGGCACATGGTAATTCACATGTGAGTACTTAATTAATAGGCTCATTTAATCAGTGTGTGAGCAGAAAAGACCTTATGCTAGCAGTATTTCTCCCCAGGAGAGCTTGCCCATTTGAGAGGTATGGTCTCCATATCCCCTGATAGCAATTAACAACTACTGAATTGCTCCACTGAATAATCATGAAATTCGTCTGTCTCGGATCATTTCGTGTAGTCTAATAGTGCTTAAATTTAGTATCTTGCCAAACTGGGGCCCATTAGAATCAACAGTGATTTCATGTGCTTTTTGAGCTAATTTAACTGAATGCCTTATTGAGAGATGAAACTACTTCATGCTTGATGTTTACATATTGATAGTTTTTTGAATATTTTTACATATATTTGGGAGAAATTTAAATTGAAAAATTTAAATTAAGAGCCTTTGAATTAAAAGCCTTCTCTAAATACCAGTAAATATCAGCATAAATTTCTGCTTCAGTTTAATAACTAAAATTTAAAACTAAATATCATATTTGTCTACATAATTCTCATACTAACACTTGATATCATTCCTACCAAATGTGATTGCCTTTTTTTATTTTATTTTTTTTTTATTTCTCTTCAGGAAAACATAGTGAACAAACACATGTAATAGGTCTTGTACATTTTCGTGTAATATCTTGTTCAGGAAAATAAAACTTTGCCAAAGTGTTGTTTGAAACAGACACAATCATCATTTGACACTTTTGAATGAAGCTTCTGACCGGTAAGGGTCATTCTTAAAAGCAGGATCTCAACATCTGAAAAAAATCATAATGCTAGTTGTGAATGAAAGCAGTATTCTTTAAATACACTGCTTTTTGAGTTTGTAAAGAGCCCTAACCTCTAAAGCTTCAGATTAATCCTGCAAAAGAGGTATTTTCTCCACTAACTCTTGGCATGCAGAAAAGCAGTCTTTGAAGGCAGAGATCATTTGAGCCTACATTCTTCTTCTAAAAACAATTAAATCCAACTCCAAGCTGTTTGAGGTTTTCTTTTTGGGTTTCAATGCTATGAATAATTCATCTGAGAAGAACTGGGACTACTAGTCTGTTTGGAAAGGTCATCAGCCCCTGTCAGAAATTTTGGAGAGAAATTCTCAGGAGTCTCTCAGATCATGTGTCCAGGGCTGGATATGTTCTTTTCTTAAATATTACAATAAAATTGATATTTCAGTTTAATAATGAAAGTTAATCCTATGTAAAGCAAAATGTTAACTATTGTAGTAATGTGAAAGTATCACTGACTTTCATCTTTCAGTTGACAAACTAGATTTTCCTCTCTCTACTTGTCTTACAGTATTTTGAATGCACTGATCATATGTGGTTACAGCTAATTCACATCAATCTAAATCAAGTATATTAATAAGTATTTTAAAGCGACACTCACTTAACAGCAAAACAGAAGAAAAAGTTCCCATTTTTTGATGCTGAAGGACAGTTCTTACTATAAAGTCTCTATATTCCTAATTTCTATATGGCCACTGATATTTTGAAGAAAAAAGATGATTGAACAGAGAAAATATTAGACGAAAATAAAGCAATAGAAGAGTGGGTTAAAAAGAAGCCTTCTTTTTAGAATGGCCTCTATCACATTTTTAGCTCTAATGTAATTTTTCCTTTTACTTCAATCAATTTTTATTTATTTCATTGTCCCATTTGGTGTGCTTTCTCATTATTTTCTAGATAACCTCCATTAATTTTTTTTTTTTTTTTTGCGTATCTTCAGTATAACTTCAAGTTCTGTGTTTCAGGTAGTGTGTATCAGTCTAAAGATTTGAAAATTACCTCATTTTCTTCCTTTTCAAATGTTATACATAGAAGCATAGAATAGTTTGGGTTGGAAGAGACTTTAAAGATCATCTAGTGTCCTCCAGTTTTGCCCCTTTCTTCACCCCACCATGGGCAGGGACATCTCCCACTAGACCAGGTTGCTCAGAGCCCCATCCAAACTGGCTTTGAGCACTTCCAGGGATGGGGCATCCATAACTTCTTTTGACAACCTCTTCTAGTACCTCACCACCCTCACAGTAAATAATTTCTTCCTAATATCTTATGTAAACCTATCCTCTCCCAGTTTAAAGCCACTCTCCCTTGTCCTATCACCATATACTCTTGTAAAAGTCCCTCTCTGTCTTTCATGTAGGCCCCTTTAAGGTACTGGAAGGCTGCTATAAGGTCTCCCTGAAGCCTTCTCTTCTCCAGGCTGATCAGTCCCAACTCTCCCCGCCTATCTTCATGGAAGAGGTGCTCCAGACCTCTACTCATCTTCGTGGTCCTCCTCTGGACTTGCTTCAATGGGTTCACATCCTTCTTACATTGGGTGCCCCAGAACTGGACACAGCACTCCAGGTAATGCAAGTTAAGCCTGTGTTAATCCTATGGTCTGATGAGAGCAAATTAGAGGGGCAGAATCACCTCCCTCAATCTGCTGGTCACTCTTCTGATGCAGCCCAGATTATGATTGGCTTTCTGGGCTGCAAGTGCACACTGCTTGCTCATGTCCAGCCTCATTCACCACCACCCCCAGTCCCCCTCCTCAGGGCTGCTTTCAATCCACTCTCTGCCCAGCCTGTATTTTTGCTTAGAATTACTCTGACCCAGGTCCAGGTTCTTACACTTGGCCTAATTGAAATTCATGAGGATTGCACAGGCCCACCTCTCAAGGCTGTCAGCGTCTGTCTGGATAGCACTCCTTCCTTCCAGTATGTGAACTTCACCACATATTTCGGTGTGTTCCGCAAACTTCTGAGGGTGCATTCAGTCCTATTGTCTATGTCCTGTCAGACTGTCAGACCCCATACCGAACCCAGAAGTTCACTGGTCTATACATGGACATTGAGCCATTGACCACAATTCTTTGATGCAGTGATCCAGCTAATACCTTGCCCATCAAGCAGTCCATCAGTCAAACCCATGTCTCTCCAGTTTAGAGACAAGGTTCTTGTATGGGACAGTGTCAAATGCTTTGCACAAGTCCAAGTAGATGATGTCAGTTGCTCTGCCATTATCCACCAACACTGTAACTCCACCATAGAGGGCCACTGAAGTTTTCAGGCATAATTTGCCCTTAGTAAAGCCATTTGGCTATCACAAATCACCTCCTTATTTTCCATGTGCCCTCACGTAGTTTCCAGGAGAATCTGCTCCATGACCTTTTCAGTTACTGAGGTAAGACTGACTGTCCTGTAGTTCCCTGAGTCTTTCTTTTTAGCTTTTTAAAAATGTGCATTAGGTTTCCTCTTTTCCAGTCAATGGGAACTTCACTGGACTGCCATGACTTTTCAAATATGATGGATAGTGGCTTATCCATTTCCTTCACCAGGTTTTTCAGGACCTGCAGATGCATCTCATCGGGTCCCATGTACTTGTTCTCCTTCAGGTTCCTTAAATTGTCTCAAACCTGTACTAGTCTTACAGTGGGAGCTTCTTCACTCTCTCTGTCCCTGCATTTGCCTTCTGCAACTCAGGCACTGTGGCTAAAACATTTGCAGGTGAAGACTGAGGCAAAAAACCTATTGATTATCTTAGCTTTCTCCGTGTCCTGAGTTACCAGGTCTCACATTTCCTTCCAGAGAGCACCCACATTTTTTCTAATCTTCCTTCCATCACCGATATACCTACAGAAGCTTTTGCTGTTTCCCTTGATGTCCCTGGCCAGATTTTATTCTATTAGGGCTTTAGCTTTCCTAACCTGATCCCTGCTTGCTTGGACAATTTCTCTGTTTCCCTCTCAGGTGACCTTTCCTTTTTTTACACCCACTGTAGGCTTCTTTTTTGTTTTATTATTACATCTAGTACAAACTCTTCCAGAAATTGTGCTGTAAATGGTTTCTTTTTACTATTTTCATGGAACAATAAAAAACGTCTTTATAAAGCTTACATTTTGTTTTCCCTCTGTTCTTCAAAAAAATCAGCTCACAATACTTTAACCCAAAAAATCTTCTGAAGGCGAGTTCTCTTAGAAAACTTAATACCCAAATCCAGATCCTTGTCAGATGAAATAAATTTGAGCACATCTGCACATATGCCTGCCGTACTCATACCACAGGCTTTCATTTTATGTATCTACTTAAAAAACAAAGTCACAGCAAAAAGTGACAGAAGATGTTTTCTGCAATATACGTATGTCTCTGAGGTCTATTCTAGAAAAAAGTGTCAACTAATCACTGGAAGATTAAAAAGAAAAGGAAAATATCTAGCATGTTAACTGATTAGTATTTTTAACTTTAAAAAAGTATTCAACAATGTTATTTACTCTTGTGCAACTGCAAATGCCCTTCAGAACAGCTAAGTCAATATTAGACAAAGAGAAGATATTTCCAGAAACACTTGACTCAAATTAAGGTAATTTTGGTTTTAAGTTTTTCAATATCTAACCATATCTGAGTCTAGATAAAACTTACACTAATATGTCCTGAATAGACTAGAATCCAGCATCAACACACAGGTATATTTATGTCCTCCCTTCAGTCAAGGAATAAGGCAAGATGCTCACATCCAATTTTCTTGTTTATATACTCTTTATAAACATGCAGCAGTATAAATAAGAGACATGAGTCATCAGCTCTCTATATCATATTAAAATTACAACGTCAACGGAAAAGAGAGATTTAAAAAGAATTAAACAAATGGTTTAATAGAAGAATGATAATAAAGGGTTGCTGTGATCCCTTTAAAAATGGACATAGAAATTCCTGATATATTCAGTGTTCAGTGACAATTTCAGCATCTAGATAGAAGTTACACAAACAATAAGACCTAGTGCAGCAGAATGGGAAGCTGTATATAGTTGGGTTTCATGTGATTGTATCCATTATTTCTGCCTATTACGTTGATAATTCAAATTTATTCTACTTAAACTGCTGAAAGCTACAATGCTTTAAAAAATCAGCTCTTTTTTTCAAGAAAGATGAAAGTTTTTTTGTCTTTTTTTTTTTTTTTTGGAAGTCTGAAACTGCTGAACTAAAGTAAAAATTAGTTAATTTTTCTGTAAAATACAGCAAGGATATCTTCAGCAAAAATGAAATTAATTTAATCTTTGTAGTATCTCAGGTTTATGCAGTCAGAATACAGCAAAAACCTGTTTATTTTTTGCAAATTCACAGATAGTGATAAGTAGCCATGTTCATGTCTCTTTGAATAGAAATTAGAACATGTATTATAATAAATAATGGCAAACAGAAATCTACCCTTAGCTATGGATTCTGCCTGCAAGGTTATTTTAGCATATAGTGCCTCTGAGAGTTCTAGATGGTTGCCAAAAAATTCTGCATGTTGAAATTAATTAATGGGTACCAAGTTTAACAGAAGACGACAGCCAGATTTGAGGAGAGAACTATGCCATTATCCTAATTTAATTTGGAGGTCAGGATTAAAACAAAATGAAGAAACTTTAGATAAAGAAAATTGTTTTTGTTTTTTAAAAATATTTGATATGACTGCATTATTCAAAACACTAATAGAGGCTTAAAGACACTTTGAAGATTTTAATATCCCATTTACATTTTCAGCCATTTATTTTAAACTGATTTGTCTGTCTTTGAAAGTGATTAATGCATGGAGCCTAGACACACTGACTAAATGAAAAAAAAATTCCCCCTTAGGAACACTTCACTGAAAACATTGTCCTAGTTTCTAAAATAATAATTATAGTGAAAGTTTCTGGACATAAAATTATATCAAAATATGCCTCTGAGCTTAAAACTTATTTAGTCAAGCTAAAATTTAGCTTGACCCAAAATTTATTGAACCAACCTATGTGTTTACAGAGCTCTTCGTTTGAAGAAAGAATAGATTGATAATAAATCTGACAATGAAAATAGAAATACTTTCCTTATGGGAGAGGTCTTTTACATTAGTTTGTTAAAAAATCAATTTTTACATACATATTCTGTCTACAGTGAGATTTTATTCTGATCTGAATCACACTTATGAGATAGAAGAAATGATAATATTCCCAGACCTGCATTCTTTTTAATTAAATTTGCATTCCACCTATCTGTGATAGATGAGTAGGCCCTTGACAGGAGATTAAAGTCAAATGATGCCCCTTACCCAACACTTAGTTGTTTTTGTATGTGAATTTGTGAGTTGCTTGGGCAATAACTTTAGATTAAAAAAATAACAAATGTACATATATTTGTGTGCATGTGTAGAAATATTTGATAAACAGAAAAAGTGCATTTGCACTAAACTGCCCCTGTTTGAATCATAAGTTTATTTCTAACTGTCTGAGGGCATTTTTCCTCTCTTGTATTTTAAATACTAAATATCTGTTTAGTTTGGACCTTTAACATAATTATTGTCATCCAAGCTCTTACTTTTTTATTTTAGGTCTTATGTTTTTAGTTCCCCCATGCCAAATTTCATTGATTTATTATAAAAGTATTGCATTAAAATAATACTAAATATTACATTAAAATCAGTTGTAGGCACAATATAGTTTAATGTTTCTTAGTAATTGTCCACGTATTTTAGAGTGAAACTACAACATGTTAGCAAACTTTTCTTAGCTGATACACTCTTGGTAGTTGGAATCATAACTGAAACTACATTTCTGAAAATCTATACTGAAATTTCCACTGAAATTTGTTATAATTTCCCAAACAGGATTTTAGAAGTTGTGGCTAGACCCATAATGCCTACTTAATGGATGATGAAAATTAAAAAGTCTAGAGAGCTTCATTAACTCATTGCTTTACACCAACAGTTCCAGAAGTGTGCTGTACCATATGGCTGAAAAAAAAAGAAATTAAATGACAGCTGTTAATCCATTGGGTTAAGAACATTACAGAAAAGACTTTGTTTTGTCTTTAGTATGTATCTTTGTCTCAGGCTTATGTGTCTAATATTATTAACTTAGTAGATATAGCACGTGTGTCACGGTAGATGAAATACCAGTAGGGTATGGAAATTGTGCAGAGGTACAAACCGTGCAGGTGGGGATACTAAGGAAAGAAACCAAGGACGTTAGACAAATCCAGAGAGCAAAGTAAAGCTGATATGTGTATTTTATTGCATGGTTGGTTAATAATTTGCTAATGGTTGATACAAGGATCTGAATCTTTCCTGCATCTCCCGCATTCCCTGCTCAGAGCTGTTCTCTCCAGCTCTTACACTCCAGCGTTAGAGTTCCCATGTGAATTCATTTCATTCACTAGAGCAGGATCTCACAGCAACTTTGTGCTGTAAATATAAAGAAGAAATGTAGAGTTTAGCTCAGTTTAGCTATGTAAGATATTTCTTTTCCTTCACTGATACAATTTTTCCCCCATTCTTTATCTAATTATAAGTATTAGTGGAAATCTTGCCTCCCCATACGTGTATGAAAAAACCTCATCTTTTTAATTTCTCAATCTACAGCCTTTATGTACATAAGCAGTCCCATTAGCTTTATGAAGAAGATAAAATGGAAGAGCAGTATGATGAATTGCAGTTCCTATCTTTGTTTACCCTATCTTCCTGTAGTACAAGTATACTTGTAATACATGCATTTTTTCAAGCCATGTGCCATTCTCATGCACGTACTGTATGTTTGACCAACAAAAATATTTGCCACACAGAGAAAGGCTCTTCTGACAGTTTAATTACTCTCACCTCATTCTTTCCACAGCATCACACTGTAAAGGTTTATTTCCAAATTTGTGGGCAAAGGAGGAAGAAAGAAAAAAGTAAAACATAAAAATTCAAAGGAAAAAAATTTCCACCTTTTTATTTTCTCCCAAAAAAGCATCAAAACCAATTTAATTATGTAATTTCTGCAGTTCTCATCAGATAATGAATTTAGGGGTTGTGAGGATAATCAACTTTTTCCATATGAAAACAACTATGTTGTCTGGTCCATGGGATGTTTCAACACAAATCTTACTCTCAGCCCCACTGAAATAATTTTGTGTTCTACCTGCCCCTGCAGCTCCTTATTCAACACTAAGTTTGACTAAAACAAATGACAGTGAGTGGTTTGAAGTTTCCACCGTGGGGAATTCTTGGCTGCACAGACGTTTGCTCTGAAGGATTTACTCCTGTAACAGGCCTGTTTCTACATTACTTTGATGGTGAATAGTAAGCAAAGAAGCAAAAATCTTTTTGTTCAGGACTAGCAGGTCAATACTGCATGCACATACTGGAAAATAGATTTGAAAAAATAGAATTACTGCCTGTGCAGACAGCACTATTATCAGCGTTGCCTTCTACTAGTTAGTCAATGAAAAATAGTCTTGAGACCTTACAGAAAGTGGAGTAAATGTTTTTCCTTCATTTTTTATGTGTTTAATATAAAAAGAATTTTAGTTCCACTCTTAGGCAACACAATTTGATTCTACTAAAGTTTAACTATATCTTAAATTCTTGGCATGGCATTGAGCACTATCTTCCTGGTAACAGATGTACCATGCAACTGAATGAAGTTCAGCTGCTTCTAAAGTGGCTGAGTCCATGTGAATTCCTTGATGGCACTGATGTTACAGGTCAGAAAATTGTAATGCTTCTGGACACAGGATGGCAAGGCTATAGCAACTGTTTCCAAGGCCTAACATTTGTGCATTCATACTGCCCTTTCCGTTTGGAGATACCAATGAACATTTTGTATTTTGTAGTTTTTCATAGCCTGCATTTAGCATGGTAGATTTGTTTATGAGTTGTTCAGCTGAATCCTTACAGAGAAATTTTATATATTTTTTTAAATGAAGCTGGAACTTCTATTGATCTGCTGCATTTTTTTAGGGGTTTTTTTGTGTATTATGCAAAATATGATCTTTCAAACTGTTGTAAATACACCCACCGTCTAGGAACTTCATCATAGAACACTTTGCAATTTTGAAGCGATAGGTAAGCTATTTTTGCCTTATTTTGTAGTAGTGCAGCCAATTTAAGTTTGAACATTTTTTATTAGCTGAAATGATGCTGATTTTTCACTGCCTATTCACATGGGAGACACAAACCAAACTGGAAATACTCAGCTACAGCTGCAACAGCCTGTGAAGATGCGCAAGGGATTTATTTGTACTTATGAGATGATCGTGTGCTATAGTTTGTTGTGACACCAGTAACATGGCATCTGCTCTTTTCATGGCTTTTCCACCTTTAAGCTCTAGTTATGAATAAAAGACATCTAGGGAAGTTTTAGATCACATTAAAGATCGTAAATTCACTCAATATATCCAAGGGCATAGTGGGAGCAATATAGAGTGTTCATTTTAATATTCAAAGTTAACTTTTACTGTCTGCATACTATGGTTCTTCAAGTTGGCTTGTTGAAGTGGTGTTTAAAGGACTTCTTTTTAGAATAAAGAAATACTCCCCTTTAGAGTGGGCCATTACAGTTTATCATTTATGGTCGAATATAGTCACGTCATGCCTTGAGTGACTTCTGGGTGTCAATTTATTTTCTATTAACTCTTTCAGTGGTGCTGAACAGAGTATTTTCTGTGGTATCTGGAGGAATATTCTTATAAAAAAGCTATTAATTTCCAAGCCGTCTAGACATTTATTGCCTCATATACATTATTTTTATCAAGATACTGGTTCAAGTGTATTTTCAGCAGCATGAATGAAGCTCATAAAACTGGTTTTAAGCCCCAATGAAGCTCATAAAACTCATGACTTTATAAGCTTATTTTAGTGATTTTTGTTGGTTATTTCATAGTCTGAGTACTATATTTTGGTGAGTAACCACTGAATCAACTAATAGTTGCCAACTAACATTTGACAACTGTTACGACATCTCTGGCAGCAATTGAATAGTTGGGCATGAAGTGTCATGAATAACATTAGTATTAACCTGTATACCAGTTTCCAAGAGCTTCCTTAGCTTGTTTGTTTTGGTTCAATATATTGAATGGTAGGGAAAAATCCTATTATTTCAAGCAAGCGAGAAAACAAAGAAAGCACAATACCATTAAACAGCTTTCAGACAAGCAAGTAGACTCAGAAGGTTCTGAGAACAAAATATCATAGACCTAATATGACTTGGGAAGGACCTTTATACATAGACAAGCATATATATCAAGAAATAATAAACTAAAAATAAACCAAAAGGAAAAGGACAATCCTAATCTCTCTGTATCTGTATACTAAGCAAAGAGAAATTAATTTGTTCTAATAATGATGAAATTAGTAGTATATATTGTTATGAGTCACAAAAATAGTATTATCTCTGCAGTAGTTTTTTTGCTCTTTTAAGTGTTGCCTACTTTTACATGCCTTCCCTTTTATGCTACATATGGATATTTACATGGATATGAAAGCAGTAATTCCAGTTCTCTGATTTACACTCTTGGTGTAGGTAGTGTGTCCTGTATTTGTGTTGTAAGGAGTCAACTGCTTGAAGAAACTGGAGCTGACAAAGGCATTCATCATTCCGCATCTGAATGGACTTTGGTTTAAGAAAACAGGGAAATTTATGAAGAATTGTGTGGGTAGGTGTGTCTGTGTCATTAGCCCTCCAATGCAAATATGCTTTATGCCTTCTGAATGCCTGTGTTTTCAACGAGACATGTGAAAGTGTTAGGTGAAGAAGGCTTAGTCATGGGATTGCTGGCTGGAAAGGACCCCTGGTGCACTCAAATCTCCTTATAAGCAAAAGAGGAACATGGGAACACAGCTTACAAGACACTCAAATAATTAGTTTATAGTTCAATGGTTCAGGGCTTCTCTGCTCTGTTGTTTTTAAATTTGGTTTTAATTGAATGCGTAAAGTTACATTCCAATAGTGACCAAGCATTTTTATTTTATAAAATACTCTCTGGAATGGAGGAGATTTGCTAGGTCAGTTATTTTTTAAAGAAGGTGTCAGAGACTGAAATACTATAGTTTATGACTTAAACATTTTCATGAAGGACTTAAACTTTGTATTACAAAAGCTGCAGACAACACGACCACACAATGAATGGGGCCCTGGCTGAGGCCTTACACTGCTCTCTGATGAAGATAAAGTAACAACTCAGGGCTGGGGACAGTCTCAGAGCACAAGCTTAGCACCTCAGGACTGGAGCTCATGGCCCCAGGGCTATCAGCTGCCAGACCCTCGTACCAAAGTGTGGGGGGAGAGAGGCTTTGGGTGTGCGTTGGAAAAGCCCCTGGTGAGAGGCGCAGTGACCGCCCATCCTCCACTGTGCAGAGGAGCCCAGCTGAGGGGCCCTTCACCCAGGGGAAAAGCTTATCCACAGCAGATGGGGGTGACATGGCCCATCAAAGGGCCCCCCTCAAAGGGGTCCCCAGACCCTGCACCAGAGCACCAGAGATGATGCAACAGACCCTCAGTGTTGCAAGGGACAGTGTCACACTGGCCCCCGGCAAGGGAGGCACATGGGCATTCCCACCTGCCCGAAGTGTATATTAATCCACTAATATAATGTAATGTAATGTAATGTAATGTAATGTAATGTAATGTAATGTAATGTAATGTAATGTAATATAATAATCCATATATTATATGGGATTCTATGCTCTTTGGCCTGTGGCAGTGCGGCGTGGCGTGGCGTGGCGGTTGAGGACCCTCACCACCAAGAAGACCAGATGGAGGGGAGCAATGGGATGTCATTGGGACCCTCGGATGGGTGATATGCTTTACCTAACCCCTATCACCTCTCCCTGTCCTCCCAGCCCCCATGCACACTTCCTTCTTTCTCTTTCTTTCTCTCTTTCTTTCTTTCTCTCCGTCTGCCCGTCTGTCTGTCTTTCTGTCTTTCTGTCTTGTCTTTCTGTCTTTCTCTTTGCCTCTTTTACTATTAAATGAAACAGATCAGTTTTTTGGCACCAACATCTCATTTTTAAGTATATTTTGAACCTTCTATGTTCTTTCCTGTTTTTACACAGAGACTTAGTTTTCTTTGCTCTTCTGTGTTTAAACCAGAACACAGCAGAAGGAAATCAGTGATTTATTAACTTGAGTTTTCTGAGGAAGATTGCTTCATGTCAAAATTCTTACAGTCACAAAAATGTGTGCATGTACAGCATGAGTACTATTGTGTGAACAATAGTATTAAATAATGAAATGCTCAAGAAGCCCTGTTGTATCACGTAGATTTTAAGTGTTATAGGAATGATGGGGGTGACTTTTTAGTAAGGTCTATAGCAATGGGACAACAGATAATGCCTTGTCGCACAAAGAATTGTGTTCTGGTGTTGCAACAGTGTCTGTGAAGTTCATAACTCAACAGGTTATTAATATTTTTTCAATTTCTATTGGTACTGCTCTGATAAACCCAGAGTTTTACCATCCCAAGAATATGCGTGAGATGCCTACTGTGACTGTCCCCTGATTTTCAGAAGGTGTATTTAATTTAACATTTCCTGATTTCATCAGTGGCACTGCAAATGAAGTGTGGAGAGAACATCAGAAATAGTTACCTATAATTATTGCATAGCAATTACATGAGGTGACATTTCTTACAGCATGCAACATATGTGAAATTTCTTTAGGCATTCTGTAATGTGATTTTATTTTTTTCAGTGGATTCAATAGGAACTGTGATGTGTCTGGGAAAACACAATAAAGACGCTCTCACACCTGCCAGGTTCAGCAGAAAGGAGGGAAAGGCCACTTTATTTACATATGTCTTATAGTATTATAAGTATTATATTTACATATAATTCTTACAGAATTCTCAACTCCACAAGGGATTGGAGGACATGTCACTTCCTTCTCAATCCCACTGGAGAAAAAAGATGCTCATCAAAGTTCTTTTATCACAAAAGGAATGAAAAACAGAAAATACCGTTAAGTAAACATTGGCTATTATTTACATGAAACTGTGTGAGAAAGAATTCCGACTCCAACGCCAAAACAGAAGGCTCTAGCAAAAACCAGGGCAACACTGTGATACTATTAATGTGTTCTGTTATTAAAAGTTATTAAAAGGACAAAGCAGTAATCTTACTCAACATCTCCAATTTACTTTGATAATGTAATTTTACCTTAGAGATATTGCAGAGTTGCATGATGTCTCACTAGCTCATAGGCTATGATTCTTGTCACCTTTCCTAAAGAGAAAGTCAATTCTTAACAGGTTTTTTTCAGGCTTCTAATTGAAATGTGAAGTAATTTCTATTGCTGGAAGAATACAGACTAGGACTCATAGTGGGAAAGTTGCAGCTGAAGAAAGGTATCTGCTTGGAGACAACACTACAAAAAGGGTTCTCTATGGTGCTGTTATTTTTGATGTGTGAGACAAAGACATTTTCTCCCATTCTTAAATAGTTTCTTTTTTTTTTTCCCCACAAGGATGGGGTTGTTGATTTAATCCTGCAAGAAAACTTCAGTTATGACATTCTATGATTGCCTTTTGAAAGAATCAAAATTTAAAAGGCATTAGGTGCAGTTAAAGTGAATGGGAAATTTCCAGGACTCTTGTGATGATTTATTATTTTGAAATAGATGGAAGACCATGTCAATAGACTTACTCTTGTGGTGTGACTTTTCATAGCAAGAGTATGTATTTGTCTTTTAAATGATACAAAAGATTACTGCTCCTATTTTTGCAGTAAAATTATGGATTATTTTATGAGAATCCCAGGAGGTGGGAGCAACTGGAGAAATGCAGCCCACTGTTTCTGATAATATTCATTACCTTTATTCATGATTATTCACTGTGCTAGTCTTTGAAGAAATAATAAAATAAATAGTCTTCCTCTGTTCTTTAAAACATGTGAAGCTGCTGTTAGTTATTAAACAGCAGTTAAAGAGATGTTAGAATATTTTGACAGCGGAGCAGCAAGGGGGAAACAAATTAGAAAGTAATCACGAGTCTGAGTGAGCAGCAAAAGATGTGCCTGTCGTGAATGGCAGGTGATGCTTAAAGAAGTTGCATGGTTTGTCTCTGTTTAGAAAGAAGTACCTGCACAGAGAACAGAAAATTGCAGAAATGTCCGTGTAAGAAATTCTCTGAGCGTAGATTTTAAGGAAAATTGGGCACAATTTACCAGGTTTGTTTCTCTTTACTCCAGCCTTTTTTTTCTCTCAAGTTTGAAAAGTATTTAAAACTTCAGAAAACAAGGGGATTGAGCAAGTCTGTTTCCTTTCCTGCTGACCTGTGTTCTTCTAAAGTCTCTGCCATACTACCAATGTGACAAAATCCAAGCATGTCCATACAGTGAAAGTTGCTAGATGTATTTTTACCACGTGTATAACAACCTAATTTTTCTGGGTTAATCATTCCTGTCCACATGACAGGAATTTCCACCCACTCAAAGGGTGGCCTGAGCTTTTAGCATAGATGAAGTAACAGACATCTTCAGTGGCCCTGGGGCATAGGAAGTCAAAGGGAGAGAGAAAACCAAATGAGCAGCTGCTGCAATAAAAGAAAAGGTATTAGCTGCCCCACATGGGGCCCAGTCTTTTTGCAACTATAACAAGTGCCTAGATGGCAGTAAGACACCATCAGCGTGAGAGCATGAATGAACAGTTCTGCATGACAGTAGTAAATAAATAGTTTTACTATATTTTTCTATAGTAAACAGATAATTTACTTAAAGGTAAATATCCCTGGCCAGTGTATTGTTTTTTTGTTTTTTCCTAACAGATTTGTGTGTACATGCATCACCAAGTATGTAAATAGTTTGGAAGAATTCCACACTGACGGCATTCATAGTTTGCTGTGTTTGGAGCTCTTCTGTGTTTCTCTCCCCTCTGTTCCATTCTTTGTTATGCCTGTGCATATAGAAGTCTTATGATATGCTGAAGCAGAAAATTCTCTGCCTCATCCCTTCCTAATCCCTCGTTACTGGATCTGAAATAAATCACAGTTTGTTTAATCACCAGATGGAGACAGCCTGTGCATCAGCTCTCCTGTGTAGTTCAGCATTTGTTCTTTATGGAAAAGTCAAGTCAGTAACTATCTGATAGGTAATTTGTTCTGTATTAAACCTAGGATTTAAAAAAAAAAAAAAAAAGTGATTTTGTAAATCACTTGCACTATATTCAGGTTGTAGGAAAAGAGTATGGATTCCTTTCCCTTAGTCTGAAGCTTTTTTGTTTGCACTCTTCTTCCTAAGCAGATTATATTTAAAAGAAACTTAAAATCTTTTTCTAGCTAGAGAGACATCTTTTGGATTACAGAGGGGAAAAAAAACCATGAAAAAGTATCTATCTGTCTACCAAAAATAACATTTATTTCAATTACACTTTTCCTGTCCTCTCTAGAACTCTCAGTCTCTGATGAGCAGACATGAAAATTCCATCAAAATTTGAAATGAACTTTTGAACCTGCAAAGCTGAAAATTAATGAAAGAGGCCTGTCCTCTCTGGCTGATGCAATAAATGATATAATTCCAGTAAGAAGAGATTGTTTTGCAGAGTGACTTTGAGTTGGAAGGATTGCACTGCACCACCAAACACACTGTAGTTAGGGTGATCCTATTAAGAAGTGGAAGTATAAATGGAGACATTTGTTAAACAAATATACACACAGGAAGATGAAATAGTGCAGTATTGCTTTCACAGGGTAGCCTCATTTTGTTTTTAATCATGCTGTTACGTTCCTAGGGTTGATTCAATTTTTTTTTCTAATAAGATAATTAGAATTCTGTTCCCCTGTAGTAATTTAATATTTTTTTTTGTGTAAAAGTTTATATGAATAGTATTTTATAAAGTGTATAATCTCCTGAGTAATTATTTGCTGCGTCTACCAGGTTTTAGCTGAAAGTAACTGAAAGCTTTTTTATTTATTATTGGGTTTTTTCTGTAAGGCTGTGTAACCAATATTTTTCCATAGAGCTTGCTCAACTGGAAAGTTTTGTTGATTAATTTTATTCTGCATTTTTCCAGGCCTATTCCAGATTAACAGAAGATAAAAAGCAACCATCTTTCTCAGCCTTCTAAAATGTATCCAAATGTCAAATATTAGTTTTGATTTTTAGGAAATCAGTGTAATAAAAGTTTGTGTGAGATCTTATAGAATGAGAACGCTATCACTAAAATCAACATCTAAAATTAAATCTTAGGGTCTTATCTTTTTGTCTCCAACTGACTGCAGACATTCTCACATGTCTTCCTCTTTAGGTATTTGTTTGTTTGTTTGTTTTTTAGAAAAAGCTACATTTGAGTATACATGAAAATCTTGCTTAGAGGAGCGGTCAGTCAGAAAGAGTGGCAGTGTTACAGAAACTCAATGGATGTTTTTGAAATCTCTGATCAATATTAGAACATCAAGTGTAATTTTAAAGTATCTCTCATACATACTCATTTATAAGAAATTCATGGACCATGGATTTTGTCATTCTGGAAACTTGTTCTAGTTATACATATCTGAGATGCTATGAAAGCTGCCATAGGTAGAGAACAGGGAAATACAGTAAATATGGAAATATCTTTTATTTGTTCTATGTTGCCAAATTGATGAAAATTCCTTATTGGTACAGTAAGTCTCAAACATTAGAAAATTATCTCCCTGTGCTGAAAACTGATTCACTGGAGCACACTGTTAACTTCAGTATCTTCACACATTAACTTTCTCAAGCTTTGTACTTCATTAAGCGTCAAATGGGGCATTCAGGTGGATTTGAATTTTGACGTTCTCTTCCTTGATATTTTAGTTCTATTAAGGAAAATAAAAGGCTGTGCTTTTCATTTAAGCTAATGCACCTTTATTATGCTGAAGTAATGTGTCAGTCTATCACTATTAATTCAACTGTCTTTTTATGTAAATTGCAAAAAGTATTATTTAGTAGGCTACCTCTTATTCAAGCCAGAGTTTGGTATAAGAATTGATCCCAAACTTTAAAAGAGTGAATGCAGAATCTTCTTGTTAAACTATATATTAGTGATTTAATAGATGCTCAGTATTTTATTATGAATTTCAAACCAAGTTATTTGTGTCACAGTGATGCAATTTCTTGACAAATTTTATTGCTTGACATGCTTTTTAAATGAATTAAATCTTCCTAGGCTGGTAAAATCAATTTATACCTCTGTGATAATGAATTTAAATAACTATGCTACTATATACCTTGATAGCCTTGGAAAGAAAGCATAATATATAAACCTGCATGCTATGTTTCTATGCTAGTGTTAAAAGGCCGTGAGGACAACACTGTTTAATTATTAAAGTATAAAAGTTTAATTCAGATATAGTGCTGTGCAAGTAAATAATTCACAATGTGTACTCTAATTGAAAATAACTTGTGTTATCTATAATCCTATCTCATGTCTAGCATATCATGATTAATTTGATGGAGTACTGCTGTTCTGTCTGTCATACTGAGAAATAATATTCAGGTAAAACACTTGAATTTTGTTATCACTCCTTTAGGGAACAGAAGTAATATCATATGGCAAACTTTCACCTGTATTGTTCAGAAATTCTTGAAACCTTTAAAGTAAAGGAGAAGACCCTGCACTTTATGAAGCAATTTTAAATATAAAATAATTGGAGGATTGCACGTGCTATGTGTACAGTTGTTTTGGAAGAACAAAAAGAGAGGCTAAATTCAACAGATGAATATATGTATTACAAATTCTAGTTCACAAATGTGTCATATGTTTTTAAAAATTATATGGGGTAAGAAAAGCATTTCACTCTAAATACTGGTGATCCAGAAAATCTACATGAGTGACCCTAATTGTAGTTAATAGGAGATTCATACCAGAAGCATATATAAGACCTTCCACCATGACTAGGTATTTTCCCCACCAATTCTAGTGTCCTTTGGGGACAGAGACTTTCTGCACCCTTCTTATCCACGTTCTGCTTCCATGTAGACTAGAAGTGATATGGAGATAAAAAGAAAGAAAAAGGAAAAGTATGTGTAATTCTAGGCTTTACTCATTTCAGTATTCACCTGAAGGTGGGAGTTTAATTGAAGTCCTGAGTTTCTGACATTATTTTTAACAGCAATATAGTGTAAAATGCGTAAGTGATATTTAATCAGGATGAAAGTCCTCCAAATAGTTCAGGTTTTGTTCGTGGTTCGTGAAAAAAATGCTGCAGTTTCCAAGATCTCTTCCCATGAGGAAACATTAAATTCTTTTCTTTTGTGTGTGTGTGAAGAGACACTTCGGGTCTTCTGACTCGCCTGCTAATCATGCTCTCTGGGTCACTGGCATCTCTGTCTTTAGTCTTAAATGTATCATTCAACAAGCCTGTGCTCAGAACTTCACTTCGAAGATGGAGTGAACTGTTAGAGGCTGAACTTGTAATACTTCATAACACATGAGTCAATAAGATCTTTAACAACATATGTTCCCATGAAAAACACCCTGAATAATACAATAGGGAAAATTTAGGTCTGTATGTCTTCAATTCAGTCTAGTACTTGTTTGCTAGCAATACACAACCGACTGGAATCAGACTCTCTCTGAAAAATCATTCTCCACCGAAACAACTTAAGACATTTCAGAAGGTTGGATTTGTCAACACCAACAATTTCTGTGCCTCAATATACTTTAAATGGGAATGAAAGATTATAATTTACAGATATGAAATTCTGGAAAACAAAAAGACAAAAAAAGTCAAAAGACAAGAATTTCACAGCAGTATTTCTCCTCTACCTGTGTGCAACAGGTGTCATGGTGCTAAATTTTTACAGGTTCACAGGACATTTTGAGTGGGAAGGGACCCACATGGATTCCAAGTCTTAAGTGAATAGCCCATACAGGATCAAAATCACAACCTTGGTGTTTTTAGCAGCCAAGGTATTCTCAGGGACTACAGTGGCCTTTCAGGTACTACATGCCTGTTATGACTTCCTTGGCAGCAGTATTACAATATTACTGTGTTGCTCGTCAACTGTTTTTTAGCATAAGGCCAGAACAAGCTTATTTTATTAGAACAGAACAAACATATTCCATCAATCAAGTACATATTGCTTTCAGGGATTTTGTATAAAGTGAAATCATACCAAAGCCAAAGTCTGTGTTGCAATTCATCACATTTGTTTGGATTCTGATGACTAATAACTTAGTGCCGTAGTTACTTTCTGTACAGTAACAACCTTAATGGGATTCTAGAATGATTCATTTGTAACAGGAAAGAAAAATATATTCAGTGCATTGGATGGTATAGGTCAACGTTGCAAAATACTCTGCCTAAAAGATGTATTGAGTTGTGAGGTTATTATTGCAGTTCATCTGAATTGTTTTACTGCTGGAAACCATGAACTTTCCCGTATGGTGAAAATTATAGATGTCCATTCTTTTCATCTTTAAACTGTCCACCAGCAAAATCTCTTTCAGCATATTTTATAAAGGGCTAGATGCAGATGAAAAGAATAGCATCATCAGGATCGCTGTTCCTCTTAAGGCTTCCAGGAAATGTTTTGTAATAATACATATTTGACAAATTTGATTATCTTTCCTTCCCTATTAAGGTTGTAGTGTTGTTTAAGGGTCAGTATTTTTAAGAGGATCAGTATTTTAATTTACACATTCTTAAGTCACTAGATGTTTCCAAGATATTCTAGGTCCCATTTTGAAGATAATAGAAAAGTGACTTAAAAATGAACTCCCCATGAATTTGTCCAGTTGGGCTCCTTAGATACATTTGAAAAAGGAAACTTGACATCTAAATCATCTGGTGACCTTGGGAATAAGAGAGCTCATCCCTGAGCAGCTGCAGTGCCTTTTCATGCATGTGTTAATATACTGATATGAGATTATGGAAGTCCATTCTTTATATTTCTGCTTGACAGAAGGAGTTGAACTTCATCGTTCCGTACTTGTTTGTTAATTTATAAAGGGTTGTCAATACTGCAAATTCTCACTTGGATTTCTCTACCTAGTAAGAAATGAAAAGTTCATGTAATCAATATTCTAAACTCACTTTTCTTTCCCTCTTTTCCTTGAGAAGTACCCTTCAGTCTTCTTACCTATACTCAGCAGTAGCTGTGCCACAGCTCCTTGATGGTGCCAGTCATATTTTAAGGGTGAGGATCCAGTGGAGGAGAGAGGAGGACAGCCAAGGTGTACTTGAGGCATCCCAGTCAGCACCCCTATGAGCTACCTGCACAAGCATGGGCGCAGCGAGTGTGCCAATGTATTACCTTCTCTCTGTCTTTAAATCTGCTACCTGCTAGTGCCCATATCTTATAACTGAGAAGCTCTGAACAATCATTCCCTGCCTACTGTTTTCACAGCCATGGAACATGATGGACAAAATCCAGTACAAATGTAGGCCCCTGGTATCACTTTAGATGCCAGGTTTACATTCTGACTCTCAGGCAGCTCTCCATGAGGGTATGGATCTCATACTTGTTTATTCAATGTTAACGGCATAGTTTATACATCAGATAATTTGAGTATTCAAAGTCCATCTTTGTTCTGGTTTTGCAGTATCTGAATCTCATATAAGTCTGAAGTAGTTTTTGCATGTCTGCATAAAAGAGAACATTGAAGGTGAATGTACTTTGAAATGAGTCAGTGGGATAGTGGTATTTTCCATTTCTTTCTTAATATTGTCTAACATTCATTAACTATGTCTTGTGTGATTCTAGTTGGCTCTTTTTTGATACATGAAAAACAGATATTGGATTATTTATTACTAGCTTCTCCAGCTGTCCTTCTGTTATTACTAAATTGTTGTTGCCCTATGTATTTGCTTTATATAGCCAGGTTTTAGTAGTGGAGGCTACAGGGGTACCTTCTGTGAGAAGCTGCCAGAAGCTTCTTTCATGTCCAGCAGAGCCAATGCCAGACAGCTCCAAGATGGATGAGCTGCTGGCCAAGGCTGAGCCTATCAGAACTGGTCGTAGCACCTCAGTGATAACACATTCAAGAATGAAAGTTGTTGTGCAGATGTAATTGCATCGAGAAAAGACGAGAGGGAGAATATGTGAGAGGAACAACTCTGCAGACTCCCAGGTCACTGCAGAAGGAGGGTCAAGAGGTGCTCCAGGCACTGGAGCTGAGATTCCCCTGTAGCCAGTGGTGCAGACCATGGTGAAGCAGCTGTGCCCCTGCAGCCCATGGAGGACCACAGGGATGCTGAGATCCACCTGCAGCCCATGGAAGAGTCTCACACTGGAGCAGGTGGATGTCTGAGATGAGGCTGTTAACCCATGGGAGACCTGTCCTGGAGCAGGCTCTTGGGAGGGACCTTCAGACCCTTGAAGAAAGGAGCCCATGGTGGAGCAGGTTTCCTGGTAGGACTTGTGACCCTGTGGGGGACCCATGTTGGAACAGCCTGTCCTTGAAGGACTGCAGTCCATGGAAAAGTGAACCAGAGTTTGTGGAGGACTGCTGCCTGTGGAATGAACTCACGTTAGAGAAGTTCATGGAGAACTGTCACTTGTGGCAGAAACTCCATGTTGGAGAAGGGCAAGGACTCCTTTCCCTGAGCAGCAGGAGGAAAAAATGTGTGCTAAACTGACTAAACCCCCTTTACCTGTTTCCCTGCGCTGCTGGGGAAGGAGATAGAGCTTGGGAAGAAGGGAGGGATGGGGGTAAGGTGTTTTTAAAGTCTTATTTTACTTCTCATTATCCTGCTCTGATTTTGTTAGTAATAAAATTCAGATAACATCCCCGAGTTAAGTCTGTTTTGCCAGTGATGCTTTTCAGTGAATGATCTCTGCTGGTCCTTAACTCATGAACTTCTGTTGTATTTTCTCTCCCCTGTCCAGCTGTGAAGGGGAGTGATAGAGCAGCTTTAGTGGATGCCTGGCATCCAGCTAGGATCAACCCTACTTCTCACGTTAAATGACAAGAATAAGAATAAATACTATTTTTTCCTCATGGTTTAAAAGTTATTTCAATATAAATTCTCTGGCATAGTTTATGTAAATGGGGCATTCACCTATGTTGTTATTTCTTTTTCTTTACAGTTCCATTTTCCATATTTTTTACTGCAGAGTAATTTTTCTAATGTGTACTAGTTTTCCTTTCAAAAAGCATCTGAGGTGCTTATATAAGCAGCATCATATACCAATATCTTATTTAAAAGCAGGAATCTGTGTCACACACTGTTTTTGGTTTTCTTTTTCCACATGTATGCTTAGAATAGAAACAATAAATCCTTAATCTTGGTATGTATGTTTTACATGACTGTTTGGAACACTGTGGTCATATTGTACTGCATTATTTCATTTCTGAACTTCCAGTGTTCATGTTGGGGGTGTCCTGTGCAGGGCAAGAAGTTGAACTCGATGATCCTAGTGGGTCCTCCAAACTTGGGATTTCTATGATGTTTGATTTCATAATTATATGTTGTCCAGTGGCTGGATTTTCTGCCAGTTTTGTATTTCCAGAAGAAGAAGTCAAGAGATGTCATCAATAGCTGTGGAGCACAGTAGAAATGTTTCTAGAGCTATATATTATGTTTGCAGATCACTATCAAGTTTCTTCTCTGATACAGAGGAAAAATCTTTTTTTCTGTTTCATACGCACAGTTTCTCACTAGTTGATAGAACTTGGATTTTTTCATCAAAATACAGTTTTTATTCAGTTTTAGCATTTGTTTTCCAATGCTTTTGGGTTTTTTTTAGTGACTGAAAGAACCCGAAGGTAACTAGTTGCACTTTTTACTTGCCTTCTTAAGCTTAGTAAAAAAAAGGGCCTTTGTTACACCCTTTAACCTTTTCAAGTTTCATGTTAAAAAAAAAGATACTCTAACTTTGCATTCCAGTGATTGAATTGCCAAGTTTCAAACTAGGAAGATGTATTGTATTTGATATTTGTATTTTCACTTGGTTTCTGTAAATTGCAGGGTAAGGCAGCTGAGCTGTGTCTTGCTCTGAGGAATACCACTGACATAAAATATTTACAGCCCTAAGAGGATCACCTGGGCTGCTAATATGACAGTATGGTGGGAAATTTAAGTCAAATTTTGTGAAACTGCAACAAGACCTACGTGGTTTCCAAGAGGCTGTTATAACTTCCAACAGGGAGTATATACATCACACTCCATTGCAATGGGATGCTGTTTGTTGGTAACATAAATTAAAGCACATTTGACATCCAAATTGGAAGCAGAGAATGGTAATGAGAAGACAAATAAACTATTGATAAATTGTGAATTGAATAATTGCTAACCTTTCTGGCCATCTTACCAATGATTAATCAGTTAGCTGTAAATTTCTGACTTCTTAAGCCTGGGGAAATCAAGTTGGATATTCAATATGGTGGAAGTATTTAATGATTTTGTCAGTTCTCTCTCTGATTTAAGTTAACAATTATGCAAGCAGAGATGGCCTATTCCAGCGTGGTGACTGAGAGAACTCTGATAATTTGGGAAATTTATTAATATGTTTCCTTTATTTTTTCTCAGTTATGTTTGAGGTATCAGATAACCTAACACTAAATTAGCCATAAAAAGAAATCAATGAACAGAGAAAATAACAAGAACCTTATTCTGTGCTTGATACTAAAAAGGATGCACACAGACCCACACAAGATGGTGACACAGGCTGCCACAGACAAGGAGCTGCCTTCAATATCACCTACTTGCAGGACTGACATGAACACTTGCACAGACAATTCCCCTCCTCTGGCAGAGGCTGAATCTCAGTACTGACAGCACACACTCATCACAGTCTTGATTCACACAAACGTGCACATCAGTGGATCCCTAGAGTACTGGCATGGCCCCTTCTGTCTGGCCCACCCCAGACCAGATCACAGCCTACGCCTGACTCCAGCTGCTGATCCCAGATCCATTCCCACTGGTCCTGCCAGTAGCTGACGCCTGGTGCCTGCAGCTCTCACACACATGGAGCATAGGGGTTTACACAGAGAAAGTCAAGAAGAGATTTTACATGAAGACAGGAGGTGAGGAGGTGCAGGGCTCAGTGAGACAAGAACATTGACTGGCTCTGTTTTATAAGCAACTAACCTCTTTCACATCTGTGTGTCTATTCCAACTTTCTTCCTCCCTGTTCCCCTTCCAGTGTACATTCCATCATGAGTTTGTATAGCTCCAAGACCCCTGGCAGGATCCTGGACCCTCAGGTTTGTATGCTTATCAGCAGCAAGCTCCTTGTTTTCCTGCAGTTCCTTGGTAGCCCATCAATTAGTGTGACTTGATCACATTTGTTTCAGATCATTGTCTCATTTGTACTTGTCTGTCAGGTTTGTGTCACCATATATTTTGTTTATGGCTTTTCTCTTTTCCTTAGTATCCCATTTGGCAACATCCTAGATCAGGTAATAGAGAAATAATAGTGATTTCTCTGTACCTTCATCTATTAGTTTGACTTGACCACGTTTGGTTCTCCTTATTGCCTACCTTATCATTTGTCAGTGAGGTTTGTGTCCCTCTGTGTTTACAGCTTCCCTCTTTTCTTATTAGACCTTATTCCCTTTCTTTGAAGACCACAGACTATTACTCTTCCTTTTAAAGTTATCAGCAATACACTGAAAGCTTATACTTTTTTCTGTCTATTTCGAGCACTCTGTGTAATTGGGTATCATTCCTGAAATGGTTTGTTTCAGTTGATCACTGAGTAATTCCCATCTACTAATCAATTATTGGGTATGGAAAGATGCTCTTCCAAATCAATTGACACATCTGGACTGAAGGTTTCAATTTATTTGCATCTCTCATTTTCTCAAAATCTTGATGCTGTTTCTTTCCTTTAATGTAGTTTTCTGCAGACTTACAAGATGTTTCATGTACTTAGATGTGACCCTAACTCCAGGTCAATCTTAACACTTCTAGGCATGGATGCATTCTGCCCAAAAGAAGCCTTGAAAAGGGTAGTGGTTTTTTAAAAAGGAGGGTGAGGCTGAAGGAAATCAAGCATATTTCATTTTCTGCACACACAAAAAAACCCCAACAGTGCCAGGAAATTTCAACAAGAACATAATCTCGTATAATGTTTTTCCTACCTTTGATAGGAGTCTCAGTCTAAAACTAACTATGTAGCCTAATTGCAAACATGAATATGTACACATTTTTAAGGAGGATTGTAAGAATACATTTGTCTTTACAAGAGTACAAAGTTTATAGAGTATAGAATAGCTTTAGAACATTATTATCCTTCTAACAATGAGGTCGTACAGATAGAACATTATTAATGTATAAAACTGAGATATATGTCAAGAGAGTTATTGGAAAATATTTACTGAAATGTAATATTTCACTCATCTGTTCCAGCAGCACTCCTTTCTTGTTTTTTATGCTTGATTTAACTGATCAATACTGAATTATAACAACATGAACATTCACTATATCTTTGTCATATGTTGATAGTGACTACATCTCACACTGCTTCTACCAAAATATGCCTTTCATTTTTTCTTGAACACCAATCATGAAATGGAAATTTGCCGTGAAAGCCACATGTCTTCAATCACAATTACTGACCACTGCTTGGATATCACCTAGCAACTGTAAATGCTCAGCATAAGTTTTCAGACCAGAGAAATCTTAGAAAGGTTTCAAATAGTGAGTGCCTGAAGGAGTAATAATTTTCCTGCTGGTATTTTTGTGAGAGGAGGTAGCAGCACTAACTGAAACACATGTATGCAAAAGTAACAAAATCTTTTGCTTTTGGTGTCAGACAATTAGCAATGCTCCCTGTGTTAGGTGAGAATCTCATATATAAAATTCTATCAAATCCAAATGAAATATATGATTCAAGTGTGGTGAGCTCTCTAACTTCATATTCCTCTAACACATCCTTTATCCTGCGTATTTGCAGAGAATTAAAATTTTTCTAACTTAATACCTGTGAGCTGAGCATGACCAGAATCTTAAACAAATATTTGTTTGCTTCTGTTCTTCAAAAATAGAATATAATTATGTCTCCAAATGCTGCAAGTTTTCATCCTGTTTGTTTTTCATCTTGCAGTGTTAATAACATTCTGCTGATCAAATTCATGTACAATCATTTTGAAAGCCCCTGATGTTTTTGCCTTTGTTTTTTAGTAACCAGATTATAAATGCTTATCTTTTTAATACATGAGGGATGAATACCTCTCAAATGCAAAAATATTCATTACAGAAAAAAATACAGATATCCTTTCTAGAGACATTGTTTCTTTTGAATCTCTGTGGAGTTTGGCAACTTTCTACATAAAACATGGATCCTTCATTGTGTTTTACCTTTTATTGTTGTAAGCATTGAAAGAGGTTAAGACAAAAGTATGGATAGGGTAAAATGCCCCACAATATATTTGTTAGCATTATAGCACCACGTATCCTTTATTCTTCAAGTTTTTATTTTTGTTTGGATGTTTTTTGGCCAAGTACTTCCTTTGTTACGTGAACATGCCTATACCAAGACATCCTAGTTTATTTTTAGTTACTTTAAAAGTACTTTAAGCATTATTCTTTTAAATTTAACATCCATAAAAGAACTGGAGAGGTGGTGAGTGAGGGACTGGTAACAGTGCATCTTATTTTTGTGGAAATCAGCTCATCCCATTACATTAGGCTTATCAATCATACCTCTTTAGCAATTTTGGAGGTGCCATTGCAAACTGTCAGATATTTAGAAGCCATCATTATAACTTAAATCCTACTTTTTAATCTATACTCTGCTTCTAAAGATTCAGATTTAATTTGAAAAAACCCAGTAGGTTGCATGCTAATTTTGATGCCAGTCTTTTAGCAAATCAGTAATTTTTTTGTTGGTATTCATCCTAGATCGCAGTGCTCCAGGAAGTTTATCTCAGAGCTGAACACGATTAATACCATTGCTAATATATGCAATTTAAACAAAAGGAACAGATTTTTAGTCTCCAAACTTCAATTTATATCATCTTAAATCTGAAGAAGTTTTACTCTGTCCATTAACTGGACACATTATTTATTCATATTTATACTTTTAAAATATATATTTTATATAAATTATAAACATTTCATGTTTTTTCAATGAGATGTGCATATGCTCATCAGTGACAAATTTTGCTTACACATTACTGATCTGTGCATCCAAACTTTCTGCAGGATAATGACAAATCTTCACTTTACTTAAAATATTTTGGGTTTGATTATTTTCTATGCTTTTCTTGTTATGTTCTTTTTTTGGTCCTTTGCATTACTCAAGCTGAACTTCATACTCACCGGGTGCAATTAAAACATTTGAAAGGCTGAGAGCTGAAGGGAGTAGAAATATTTCTAGCATGATCTTTTCGTATTGTGGCTGTGCTTAGCAGTTACTTACACAGCTTTATCCTCACTTTAACTGAACAGCATCTTTTTTGACCTATTCTAGTTTTACTACCAGTAGTACTTGGTATATCTCAACACATCAATATTCTTCACATACCGAAGCATATGTAGTTGTTAAGGTACATAGGCGGGTGAGAAGACTTGAGAGGGGTTTGGACAAACTGGACATTCCCTAGCAAAGTACAAAGCAAAATAAATAAAGCTTGAAAGAAGCACTGTTGTGTGTCAATGAATTTTAAGTTCAGGGTAGGAAAAAATGCACAAATGTGTTGCAGTGTTTTAAAAAGCACAAAGTGATGGGTGTACTATGTTTTGTTTGTATAGGGGAAGAGTGTAATTTCAAACAGGAAAAAATTATTTGATTAAAGTGGGCTAAGATTGATATTATAATGAGTGAGCCATAGAGATAACATGGTGGATGAAAACAGGAGCCTCAGGAAGATAACATTTCATCAATAAGCCGTTAGGGTTGCTGAGCAGTCTATAATAGCAATTAGTAATCCTTCTTAAGCAATTAAGAATGTGCTTGGGAGAAAAATCACTAGCATCTAAACAATATCCAAAAGCTTTTACCTGTACTGTGGAATGACATCACTTTTTCTTTTTCCTGAGGCACTGAATGTGGCTGTTTCAAAGGATGATAAAACTCATAAAGCTAAGCTTGTAAAAGAAAACTTTATTTTTGTTCATGTTGCAAGGAGACTACATGTCTTCTCTTTAAAGCCCATGACCAAAAAAAAAAAAAGGGAAAAAAAAAAGAACCTCTTCAAAGGTATTAAGGGATTCAAGTTATTGAACTAAAGCCTGTGAACTGCTTAAGCACAGAAGTCTCTGATTGACTTCTTTTCTTTCCTTTCCACCTCCCAAGAACATGAAGGAGAATAGCAGTGGTGATAATACATTTGGTATTCTTTTGCATATATTTAGGAACAATATGTACCACAGGAGTGAAAAAAATTTGACTTTGAAATATCACCTTCAAGGGAGAGTGCACAGGGCACAGTGGGGAAAGCACCACAGTTCACATGATTCCTTTCCCACAGGGATTCTTCTTGGGAGAAAATAACTTGTAAAAGATGTCTGTTATTTTTTCAAGATCCCTGAAAATTCTGAATCACCAGAATAAGAAAAAAAAAAAAAAAAAAAGAAAGATCAGAGGGCTGGAGCATTTTGTTGGGTAATGTATCATTGACTATAATTCACGTAATAAATTTATAAAACTGAATTCTTGAACTGTATCTGATTTGCTCATGTCTGTACTAATGAATTTACTAAAGATTATGGCACAGGCTTGAAAAGTGGTGTGTGCTTGTTGACCTGATTTCTAGCAAGGTTTCAACCAGTGTCAGTATTTTCTCAAGTGATTGTTCCTAATTCTCAACAAGGGATTATTTCTAATTCTTGTTATTCCCCTGTTTTGGGAAGTGGAAAGCTGGGGCATGAGGAGATCAGTATCATTTGTGCTTGTGCACAGAGAATGTGTCATAAAAATTATTTTTGGGGAAATAGAACATCAGCACTACTTTGGCATCTTTCATGAGAAACTGAGCTTTAAGAAAGAAATCAGATGTGGCTCCTTCTTATAAAACGATTATTTTAATTTTGTTACACTATGGACTAGGTATCCAAATAGGACTGATCTTTGCAAGTGAAAAGTAGTGTTCCCTTTGAAGTAGGCAATTTGGTCTGCTAGCATGGAATTAACTAGACATTTTTAATCTTATTTCTCAAACATGAGCAAGTCTCTTTCCTCACTACAGAAGAAGTGGACATGTACCATATTCGGAATTCATTATGACTGCAAGAAAAGTAGTTTTGTACTTGGAAAAAACTTCTTGTTTCCAAGACTTTTGTTGTTGTAACAATGAAACTCAAAGAGGAAGTATTGCTCAATTGAATGGTTTATAAATCACTTCAGCTAAACTAACTTTAATAAAAGTCAGGATTTTGGAATCCTCAAAATGTAGACAACCAACCAAATAACTGCTTCTCCCAGAGAATAAAGCCAAACCCAACATAAACCAATGCAGGAATAAATGGTACACATAATTATAATGAGATTTCTTTATATTCCTGATTACCAGTTTTCTATCATGCTTTCCTCAATATTAATCTGGAAAAAAATCATTTGATATGTCTGGATTGTTCTGTAAACATAACCCTGAACTTTAGAGACCTTTAAATTATTTCTTTTTTATATTACAAAATTATGACACTAAGATTATATTTATGGGATCTCATCCAAAACTTTTGAAACAGGAGAAAATGTCCAATTATTTCACTTAGTTTTGTATTGGATCAAGCCCAGTTTTCATCAGACTGGTGTGAGAGATTAGATTACATTGGAGCAGATTAGATTAGATTGATTAGTTTGTGGAAGATGAGTATTTTTAGAATTATGGGTTTGCAAGCTTAGGTTGCATAAAACTAGTTCAGGAAAGTAAGAAGAAAAAAGTGATAACACTTTACAGCAAATTAGTTCAAATTGCTGCATACTGTTGATTACTCTTCACACCCATTATTGACCATCTATGTCACTAATTCAGAAGGTAAATTATTGTTAAATATACCATATTTTTACACAATAGGAACCTGCAAGAGGTTCACAATTTCTGAGGGTTTTTTCACATTATGATTAATATAATCATCTGGAGGTTATATTTCGTTTAAGTACACTTATGTATAAGAAGAATTGATGATGTAATCAATATTTTAAAATAACACATTTTTAAGGTATACTAATATCTGTATTTATATAAAAAATAGATTATTTTACATCTACATCTTTAAAGCAAGAGTACTATTCCAGGTCAATCAAAAATTTTGGCAGATAATTGCCCAAATTGGTTGATGGTTGTTTTAGTTTTTTATTTCCAGTTGTAAATATCATTAGGAGAGGTTTTAATGGTTGAATAGAGAGACTGTGTAGCTTTCAGAAGTGAAAAAAAAAAAAAGTGACTTTTTAAATGACTCATTTAAAAGGTAAATGATTATTAATTTCTTCTAAATGACTGCTTAGCAATCACCTTAGTTACTGAAGTAGACTGCAGTTTCATTCACAGATTTTCAATTCAATTGTATGTGGGCAAAGGGAGAAAAAGGCTGGATGTGACTGCTTACCCAGCTTGGCAATAATACAGCCAGAGGTAGTTAAAAAAAAAATTGAAAGAAAGTCTAGGGAAAGCTTCAGTTCCTGTACTTAATTATTTAAAAAATCTGCCTAATTGTAAGCTTTATCTCTGACAGTTGTCAGATGTCTTCCTGCAAGTGAAGATCAAAAGGAATAATTAGCATGTAGTCTCTTTGTCCCCCTGGCTAACAGCATTTTTTTAATCTGCTATAATGTGCATTGATGAAGTCCTTAATGGAAGTCAGTGATTTTCTCAGGTGAAAGTTTCCTTTCGTTTTATCTAATTCTGTCTAGTTCTGGTTTTTAGACAAGTGGAAGAGTAAGAAAAACTTGCCTTTGTGTAGTTTTTAGCATAATTTCTTCAGCAAATTGACAAAAGGCTCCTACTGTGAGAAAAATGTTTCAGCATAGTTCTTTTGCTTTCATGTAGAACAAAGACCTCCCTGCAAATGTAATTTTGAGCTTTGAAACTGCCAATAATGTGTGAATCTCTTATTCCTTTCCTGTTTTATTCCTAATTAAAGCCTTAATTTGCTCCTGGCATTGAATATTTTGGACTCAATTCTTATCTGAAGTACACAAATATATAAGTTAATTCAGTTTCTAAGTGAGGTGGTTAATACTTTAAATACCTCCACCTTTTAAAACTGGGAAAGTGAGAGGAGACAGTAGTCCCATGAAACTTGAAGAGTAATGGGAGAGAGGATGACATTTCTCTAGTGGATGCAGAAGGGTGAATTCCTCTAGTTTGCTTTTACACTTTCATTCAGGTGACCTTGCTTAAACAGAGTGGCAGGACAGTCATGGGTGACCGAAGGAGATTACAGCTCATCTCAATCCTTGTGAGGAGTAAGTCAGTATCATCCAGTAACAGCTGATGTCTTCACCACGGAGGTCTGGGAGACAGCTAGGCTTATTCAGGCACTTGGTCACTCTTGCCTGTAGCAGTATTATTTCACCTGGAACCTTAGCTTTTACCTATCCTTCTCTATGCTCTCCATGGCCTTTTATCTCTTTTCTCCTGAGCCCCTCCTAAAATTCACTGTGTCTTCCTTTGTCCCTCTGAAATTGTTTTTTCTGAAAAAAACAGATCTTTAATAACAGGGTGGTAAGAGAACCCCTTCAATGACTTTAATTTCTACTTCTGTTAGCAAATGAGGATATACAACTGAACAGCATATAGTATTTATTATATAGTAATAAAAGTAGTTCTCAAAGTATAAATTCAGAACTATTGAAACAGAGTAGAACTGTCCATGCATGCTGGTCATGCTGAACTTTATAATTTTGACAGGCATAGCAAAAGGCTGGAAATCATTCAAGATAGCTTAGCACCAGACTATTTCAGATCAGAGAAAGTATGTAGACTTAGCCTACAACATACTGTGCTGTTACATCAAACACAGCCAGAGTGAGGAACTTAAGCTGGCCTGGCAGGTATTGGTGGGTGATCAAATCAGAACCATTAAAAAACTTTAGAGTCACAGAAAAACTGAAAATGCTAGAGCACAACTCAGACCCCTCTCATGGTGGAGTGGAAGCTTCAGACAAATTTAGCCAAAGTTTATTACAGAAGCCCTGCCACTGAGCCACAAGGTGCAGAAAGGACCCCCTTGCTTTCCAAATTCTTTTTCAGAGAGGAGTCTGGTTGTGGCTGGGTCCAGTCTTAGCCCAAGACTTTGTAAGTGGTTTAAGTAACTTTGTCCCATGGGACTAATGGTGGCAAATCTGAAATATTTATATAAAAATGAATTATTTATTATGACAAATGATTAGATAAAAAATCACAATCAAAATTATTTACTACACAGTATAAAAGCTAAAACTGCTAGTAGTGTATAGTATAGGATAGTGCACTATATCAAAGCAATTATATTAAAGCAATTACATTAAAAGAGGGGATAGCAAAAAGAAACAATTATTAAGTAGAGATTGATGTAACTCACATACCAGTACTCACAGTGTTGGAAATTATATAACTTAGATTTTTTTTTGGCTTTTAAGTAATTTTAGTTATGGGTTCATTTGCCTTTGCCAGCGTGAGGGGGATTGAGGTTTCTCTTCAAAAGANTTTAGCCAAAGTTTATTACAGAAGCCCTGCCACTGAGCCACAAGGTGCAGAAAGGACCCCCTTGCTTTCCAAATTCTTTTTCAGAGAGGAGTCTGGTTGTGGCTGGGTCCAGTCTTAGCCCAAGACTTTGTAAGTGGTTTAAGTAACTTTGTCCCATGGGACTAATGGTGGCAAATCTGAAATATTTATATAAAAATGAATTATTTATTATGACAAATGATTAGATAAAAAATCACAATCAAAATTATTTACTACACAGTATAAAAGCTAAAACTGCTAGTAGTGTATAGTATAGGATAGTGCACTATATCAAAGCAATTATATTAAAGCAATTACATTAAAAGAGGGGATAGCAAAAAGAAACAATTATTAAGTAGAGATTGATGTAACTCACATACCAGTACTCACAGTGTTGGAAATTATATAACTTAGATTTTTTTTTGGCTTTTAAGTAATTTTAGTTATGGGTTCATTTGCCTTTGCCAGCGTGAGGGGGATTGAGGTTTCTCTTCAAAAGACTCTGTTCACTGGAGGTTTGAATTTCACTGGGTGAGATCTGATGAGCCTCATTCAGCAAAAAGAAGATTCCTAGACTCTGAAAGTTTAATGTCTGCATGTTGGGAGTAGCCAGAAGATACAGAGGAGATAAACAGACATTACCCCTCTAGTCCAATCAGAGATACCTAGTCTGGGAAAAGATTGATAAGAGAACCAAAGATTGAATACCAAATTAACCTTCACTCTAGGTGAAGGGATCAATAACCAATAGAAGATCAAATACTAAGAATTGTGTAATGTAGAACCAATGAATGAGAATTTCTTTGGGTTTTTTTTTTTAATGTATAAATATGTGAAAAATCTGGTAAAAATCCATGTGTCATGGTATTATTTTTACTGCATATCCTGCCATGTTTGAATGGAATGATTTCCATTATACATCCCAGCCAGAATAACATCCTGGCCAGAGCAAAGAAATTCTCTAACACTTAAAAGATGGTGTTGGAGAGTTTCTTTTATCCCCACAGTGTCAGTGGCAGTGGGCAGATCTCTTTCACTCAGCCTCAAGGAGCGTCCTTGGCGGCTGCCTCCCCCCCAACAGAGAAATCTCCACACATGCCACAGAGGAATATGTTAGAAGAACCTAAACATATGAGAGTTCATAGCTGTAGGAAGTACAGTTTTATAGTATGAAGTGGTTGACTGCCAGTCACATGTCTCCCATTGCCTCACTATCAGGATGTGAATTTGGGGTTGGTGAGCAGGATGGTTTTAGTATAATTCAACACCAAAACCAGCAATGATGCCCCCTGTCAATCTGCTACTGGTAGCATTGCAAATAGGGCATTGTCTGAGTTTTTGACCACATTCCAGGGCAGAGCATCCTGCTGCATCTCCACCTATGCCCTGTTCCCAAGCTTCTTACAACAGAGTACATAAAACTTGTGAGGATTTATATAATGAGATGTATTGTCTTCTCATGCTTCTATTTCTCTCTGAAAAAATACTAATTCTTGAGATCCTAGATAAATTTTGTGTTTTAAGTTTTTCTCAAGTCTTGGATTCCTGAAATGGAAAGCTCAATGATTGATAACAGAAGATTGTTGTTTATGTAGGTAGAAACCTGTGAAAATGAATTGAATATATCTAATAGCTTAAAACACAGAAAGCACATAGAAGTAAGGATATTATAAACATCAATGCCTCATAAATCCAAATTAAATCTCCACATTTATTTACACATATGATGTTCATGTGTCAGGAGCATACATGCATGCAAATACATGTCTTTTAAAAAAATATGTGTTTGTTTTTACCATATTTGAGTTGAAACAGTCTTCCTACATTCAAGGAATGCTTTCCTATCTGCTATAAATATACTTTAAACAATTTTATATAAAAGGCTAAACAGAAGTGCAATAAATTAAAATCTTACTTTGATTTATGGTGTGTCTATGAGAGCTAAGTCATGTGGAAGGCAGAGCAGAAAATATTATGTTCTAATGCTCTATTGTGTAACATTACCTTTTTAGCAAAGTTAAAATTAAGAAACTCAGAACTTAAGAAACCTCATAAGGTTTTTAAAACCTGGGTCAACCTTTCAAGTGTTTACAGCTGATGGTCACTTTATATTTACAGAAATATACATTTAAATGTATATTATTATAATTACAATAATCAGTGAGAAAAGGATGCTTTTTAAAAGAGAAACATAGAGATGTAAAAAAAATAGAACAAAGCAATGTAGAAAGAAAGATATCAATTAACATTCTTCCTTATATATAATTCTAGCAGTGCAAAATTGTTAAAATTTAAATGGTGAAAGGATTCTTCCTTTTCTCATGAAAGCTACTGAACAAAAAGGGACTCGATATGGACTTTGTGCATCCCCAAGGACTTCAGCACAAACTTTGGGTACAGGCAGGGAATGCTCAGGAATGTGAGGGCCTGGAAGCCCAGAGCTCACAGCTGGAAATGGGAACTCTGATACAGGTAGGTAATTCTTTCCCAGCCTGAGAGGACAACCTGAGATAAACAAGGAGTTTGGCTATTTTGGAGATTCATGGTCTGATGTCTTTGCTTTGAGGTCTGACACAGACTCTCCTGTAAGTTTGTCCGAAGTACATATATTTTATTGTCCCTTTTGGCTCTAGAAAACTCTCAAAATCCAAAACCACACACCTTGTTTTTCCTTAAGTCTTAGCATTTTTAATCTTTATCTGGTTTTTTCATTAAGTTATATTTCAATGACAAAAAATGTGTTCAGTTACTGTTGTCCATCCTGTTTATTATCACCCAAATTTTCATTATTCAGTTAGACTGGTTTTTTCCTGATTCATCAAATTCCACAAAAACCCCCAAATTTAAATTTTTTCTTTCCTTTTTTCCATTTCTTTCAGGTCTGTTGAAATGTAAAACGCTCTGTTGAGCCAGATAAGTTTGCATTATTCATGACCAGAGAAACTTTCTGGATAATTTCTGTTACCTTTTGCTTTCAAAAGTAATCAGTGGCACATACCATTAGTAGTTTTGCTATATCAATCCATTCATCATTTAAAACTTGTCAATTCTTAATTCTCTTTCTTCCTCTAGGGACAGTGGCAAAAATTCTTTTCTTAAGTCCCCAGACATGTTTTATATTATTTTGCCAAATGTGTATTTTCATTTGGGTGGCCAAGGCAAATTTATGCTTTGGCAACCAATATGATTTTTTCTTATTATCAAGCCACTTTTGTTCCTGGGATGCATCCAAAATTTGGTGTGTCACTGTGCCTTTTCATATCCTTAATATTTGCATTTAAAATGACCATATGCTAAGTGCATATAGTCCAACAGAAGTAATCAAGAACAGCATGAAAAGTAGGTTTTGTACAGCAGAAAAACAATAGTGGTGCTTTCAGTTATATAGTTTTATTTTTTCCAGACACCTGCAGTTTATTGTGGCAGTACTGAAAGTGCATAAATTGTGCTCCATTGTTAGTAGCTTTATTGTACAATCCTTTCATCTAGACAGCTGTTTTGAATGGATTATAAGTAGTTGAAGTGGACCCTCTTTCCCTAGATAATGGTTCCTAATATTTTAGCTGTGAAGACATTGATTTCTCTCCCAGCTCAAAACTGATCTTTATATATTGAAAGAAGCTGTACTATTGATCTATTTATTCAGTTGGTTATTTATTTATTTATCTAAAAGAGAATGCAGCCACTTTAGTGAAATGCCAGGGTTCATGACCACCTGTGGCGAAACCTGTGAGTTAGTGGGGCTGTATTCACTTATGCTCAGCTGAACTTGGCATAGTTCCTGGAACTACAGTAAACCTGCAGAACAGAGAAGAGAAGTTTAATGTAAGGAAATTGCATCAAACCTACCAGCTGTCTGCTGTATAAAGTTCTACAGATAATTAATGTTAGCATTTCAAAGGTGTGGTGGGGATTTAGGTGATCCTCATTTCATAACCTGGGGGTTTTTTTATTGCCTTGTCATAGGCACATCTGTAGATAAAATCTTAGTTCTTGGTCAGATTTATAGAATACACACTATTAGATAAATAAGTTACAGGGACAGATAAATAGATTTCTTGTAGATTTCAGTGACAATCAAATAAGGCTCTTACCATTCCTGTCCAGTGGGCTGGTGATTAATGACATCATAGTTCTGTAGCCTAAATGGGCATAAATTTCTTCTACTACAGGCCTTTTTGTTCCCTCCCTGCATTTCACTGATAACATCTCCTTTGTGCTGACACGGGTATTTGTTCAGCCATGTACTACCCTGGGAACAGATTTGGGTTAAAACTCTTTTGAAGAGGTTATTTCTCAATATGTGTTATTATGCTATTCCAGTTCATCGTGCAGCTTTGCAAACACCAGGCAGTGGCACTCAGAGGAACAGATTCACAGTGGCAGGAGAAAGCAGCTCAGAGTAGGGGTAGCAAAGGGTAAGACCTCCCCTGGTATTACAAATTCTAGCTTATTCTTGCTCTAGGAGATTGTTACAACAACATTGTTAGCCATAAAAGTTTTATTTTTTGCTGTGTTATTCCATGATCTAGCCAGACTTGAAGGAACTTTTTATTCTATCTGAATAAATCCTTTCTCTCAATTAGAAGTAGCTCTTATACCACAACTCATTATCTCAGAATATTGCCTGAACACAAATTTGAAAATGTTGGCTTTCTCCTTCTCAAACTCCCTGGATATCGAAGGACACTTTCTCCTTTACTTCTCTGTTAAATTATTGTTCTCATGTCTTGACAGATGGATATAACAGATATTTTTCCTGTTATTTTCCTTAATGGTACACAATGCAGAAATACAAATTCATTATATAAACACATATTTTATATATATGTATACACTTCTGTGTCCACATTCAGCTTATTTAATTGATTTCTTAATTAGTTTTTATTCTTTTTCAAAAGTAATTCATGGATATTTTAACCACTGAGGAATAGGATAGTGAATGACACTGGTTATTATGCCTTTAAATATTATGCAGTTTTTTCATCTGCTACAGAAGTACATTTTGAACATTTTGCGTAGTGCTTCACTTTCCAAAATGACTAAGCAGAGTGTTTGACAAAACTAAGGGGAATTCCAGTGGGGGAAAAAAGAAGGTAGAGAGAATACCAGAAATTTCCAATTACTATTCTTGATAAAAACTTTTTCAAAAAATTACATATACTCCCTTGAAAATAATTTAAAAATTCTGAGTAGTTCTAAAATCTGCCTGTTTAGTTTCTTAAACAGGAGTTGTGCAATTAAATGCAATAAAATATGACAAGATACTAAGGCCACAATTATACATAGCTGAGGAGATGGTAAGATCTTCCCGAGGCTATGCTAAGTCATGTGATCAGCTGCACATATGAGGTATCAGTGAAGAATCTCAATTCTTTTTTCTGTGTATTTTACATTTTGTATGCTTTAAAAATGAGTGCTGTAGAATCAGCTCAGGATTTGCTTTCCTTTAATGGCTTATTTTCAGTGTTACCCTGCATCTAACCAAGTAGTTTAACTACAGGCAACTGAGAACCTCATACAAATAGAGGACAACAGACTCCAAGGAAAAAGAGAAAGTTAAGTCCTTTTGGAGCTTTAGGTGGTTTAGTGCAAGAATTTAAAGATAATAGTCTTGAGACATCTCTTTTGCACCGAACTTCCACTTTTTTCCACATGTATATTTACTTCTCGGCAGTCTCTGTTTTTCTCCTGGTACTATGGCTCTACCACTATACATCTTCATGGGAAAAATACTTTGTTTTCCGTTTCCGTGTTGCTTGCTACCCTGATTCTTTTTTTCATCGCTGAAAACTAGACTGCTGCCCTTGTCTTGCCGGATCTGCTCCTGGATATCTTCTAGTTCTGTCAAGCCACATTTCTTCAAATCTCTGAGTATCTCTACCTCTTATATTCTAGGTTTTGCAATAGGCTTTAAATAGCTTCCTAGTAGCTGGATAATAATATTTTGGGTAATGTTTTTGATAGCATATATCCAGAGGTTTTCTCCTCAACTAAGGTTAAGTTAGAGATAAGTTTAGTGAAAATTAAAGTGAGGAAATCTGGTTCATCTAGGCATGCAAACCACTTTTATCCTGATAAAAAGCAAGCAAAAAAAAATCACAATCCTCTATGAAGAAAAATTTGTTTGGAGATATCTAGTTTTACCTCTTTTTGTGTGTGTGTATCTAAATTGATGTAATGACAGAAATGACAATATTAAAAATAATTCAGTTCAAATCAACATTTTTTTTTAATCGTAGATTTCATCCTCACCCACCTCCCTCCCCCAGAAAGATTAACTGGACAGATTGCTTGGATTCCCTGTGGCTTATAATTAATACAAGTGATTGTGGAGGGCCCCCTGCCTGTGGACAGAAAGTGTTCTCCATTCTCCCATAGGATGCCTACACGAAGACTGCCATCCTTTGAGGAGTATTATTCAGAAGCTGCCGAAGGTGAAAGAGTAAGGTGATAGGATTTGCTGACAAGTGAAATGTAACTTTGCATTAGCGTTGTTTGGGTTTAGCAAGACACTTTCAATTAACATTGAGGTTTATTTGAGTTAGCAGTGCTTTTGAAGTAAAGCTAGTGGTGTTCAATAAATTCCCCTTGCACAGAGAAAAACTCGTTTTCCTATGAATGTAAAATTCAGTCGTTCACAAGAACAATGTAGTCAAACATTTAATTTTTTTAGTAAAAACTTTCTAATCTTAGAAAATTGACTTCCCTGCCATGGTTTCTAAGGTGATATTATAAAAAAGGTATCTTATTTAATTAATAAAGTAACTGAAAACAATGACTAGGACATATAGAGCCACTGTAACAAACATTTTATTGTTTCCAAGAGTGTTCTGGTCTAATTAGTAATCTTTTATTATAAATAAACCAAATTCTGAAGGAGTATTTGTTTTCTTAGGCACTTGTATACCTACTAAAAACTTTTAGAGAGAGGAATAAAAAAAGAAATTAATGCCTTTTTTGATCCTGTGATTACTAGGATGTGAAAGTATGAAAGGATTTCAGGAAGAAAATAAAGAAAGAGTCATGGATTTGAAAACAGAGAATTAACTGAAAAATCACACTGAAAGAAATAGTTTGCAACCTTCCCAAACATGCAACACATTTCATATTGCTTTTGTGCTTAAGAACAGTGAAACAATTTCACTGTTTGAGGAATGCCCTTTCCAGCTCCTTCTTGGGGTGGTATCATACCCATGATGTGCTTGAGCAGGGCTCTGGCCAGATGGTATCTAGCAAATGGAACCATGACACCGTAACGCTTCTGTGAAAGGGAAGTAAGGAGTAGATGCCAATAGAGCACAGATTACAGAGCTGCCATGCTGGGTTAGGAATGCTTTCAATGCATCCCGTGGAACAAGAGGGAGGCAGAGGGAGCCAGGGTGGGACAGGCTGGGACTGGATGGGACAGCCAGCAAGCCACTCTTCCACTTCCATTCTGAAACACAAACTGGAGGTTAAGGGTTCACTCTTCACTTCTACTTTCTTCAGAGTACATGTAATTCAGTCTGAATTTGTCAAAGTTGAAGATTGGTGTGCATTTTTGTCTTAACTAAATTTATACAAGGGACTTGTAATAGAGAAACCCAAAGGATTCTTATTTCAGAAACAAAACAACTAATGAAATATGCTATGGAGACATCTGAGCAAGAAACCCTAGTTAGGTTTATCAACAGAAAAGAGCACCACTTGTTTTCAATACTGATGTCTAAATGAAGCGCAGCTGGACCATGTTATCATGTCAGGTAGCTTAATCATCAGGCAGAGTTCAGCAGTGGTCCTGGGCTATCAGGGCTAGGTGTCACTCAGGACCTCAGTTAGGAGAAGTTTAGCCAGCTTGATAGACTCTGTAGTGTGCTCTATTATACCCTGGCTCTGGGAAATACATATGAAGTCAGCTTTAATCTGTCTGTGTTGGATACGTCTGTAGTCCTGCAAGGAGGAGTGGCAGAAAAAGTGGGAGAAATATGCAGTGTTGAGTGTTAGCGAGCCTCTCTGCGTTGAATTATCGGAGACAAATTATTTCTCCCTGACTGTGTACCTGACCTATTCCAAATTTAATTTAAAGTGCCTTAAGATGTCAAGGGTTTAAGCTATGTTTGCCAAACTAAGTTATGACTGTTCCAGTTCTCTTTCACGATCGTGTCACTTTATATTCCTGTAAGTGAAAGATCTAGCTTATGTTCTTCTAGGGTGAAATATCTGGGGTAACAAATACTAAATAATCAGAATGAGGGAAAGGAAACTGTAAATCACTATCTCCCCCTCATGCAACTTCCATGTAACTGTTCCCTGTAGCACATGTTTTCTGTAGCTGTATTCTTTATAGAAGTACTTATCACTGTAATAATTTTGCCATTGAAATGTTGACTTTCCCAGTTCCTTTTGTTGTCTGTGTTTCATGTTTTTTAAGGATTGTATTCTTAGTTCAGTGTTTATCTGTGCTGCAGGTTCAGCCTTTGAAGTAAGGGGCACATCCGCGTTCTCCTTGCAGTCCCTTCCCTGGGCTGTGCTCCTGTTGTGCCTAGAGCAGAGGCAGAGAGGAGTATGGTCTTCAGCATACTTGTGCTTTGGGGTATAAAACAGAGCCTTTTCCTTAATTTATCCAGGATTTCTCTGAGGAGAGACCTGGATGAGTGAGGGTGAAGCATGTAGCACAGCTACTTGTGGAGGAAGGGCAGAAATAGGGTGCAGGCTGGAGACAAGGCTGTGGAAGGCACTGGAGAATGAGTGTCTGCCCATGCCAAAGTTTCAGCTTGTAACATCAAATGAAAAAAGTGCATAGTCATGTGTTTAAAATGTCCCTAATCACAACAATAATTATATAAACACTTAAGATTCTTAATACTATTTTGACTCTAGAGTATTTAGGCATGAGAACTCAACATTAGGGATGTCATTAGAAGATGGGAGAAAAGAAGTCTAAAACGTGAAATCCTAGGTACCTGGAGTGTTCTATAACTATTATCAATTTCACTTAACACTTTAAGTTATCTAATTTGCTATGTGTCTACATGAATTTCTATTGCTCTGAATAGTCAGAATTTCATATTTCAGAACAAATACTCAGCAAAACTGTAGCACATGATGATTTATTGTCTGTTTCACCTTCTAGTGTGATAGGTAGTGTGGATAGAATTTTTTTCTACCTGTAGACAATAGAAAATTCATATGCACGTGTATCTGTGCTGTACAAATATGATCTAATGATTAGGCCCTGTAGATCCTTGGGAAACTTCTGTACCTCAAATACGTAGTGTCAAACAGGAGTAGACAAGATACACTGAGCTAGGATTTGTCTATGCCATTGTGCTGTATTGTCGTGGCTGGCCTGCAATCTCTTTTGATTTCCAGTGTTCAAGTTCATTCTCTGTGCTGTGCAGCCCTAGCTTTACTCTGCCTAGATGCAAGAGGTTATCTCCAAAGGAGGTGAGATGGTAGCCCAGAAAACATTTTAATGAAGGAGCTATTTTGATAGACAAAAAGATAAAGTTTCTTGAAACCCAACCTGCTAAAGTGACATTGCTGTTTGACATGACAGAGGAAATCTAGAAATACATAAATAACGTCTACATTCTCTCTATAGTTTATATAATAAATGTATAACTTCTGTTAAGAGTAGTTGTAATTTCAGTAAACTGCTGTATTGCTCTGCTAAACCGAAATCCCTTCTGACATCAAGTGTCTACAAATTAGTAAACTTGGTATTAAGCATTAAATCTTCTTTATGTGGAATATCTTAAAAGACCTGGTCAGAGAGTACTGAACTCTGAGAAGGAATACTTTCCCTAAATCCACATTGTGTCAATTCAGGGATGCTAAGCAGATGTACGGATGTCTTTCTGTACAATAACAGAAAGGTTTTTTCATGAATTCTCTTGACTTTCTGACAAAAGAAATTTTTTATTCTGAAGAGGCCATGTCATATCTGTATGTGCTGTTACTGTCATTGTGCTCCCTGTTAACCTAATTTGGCTGCCACTAGAAGGTGTATGTCAAAAATTCTGTCAGGAATTTTTGTTAGTCAAATTAATTAGGTAATCTCTTTTCACATAGTGTTGAATCTCTTCTGGTGTTCATAGCAACTATTAATATGTGTTTTAGGAGGGAATATATGTTAGATCTACTAATATGAACCTTAATTTCAGCACATGTTTCAATTTTAATCTCTTTCTTAGTCTCTTCTGTACAAATGCAACAGCATTAAAACGATACCATTCTGCTCTTGTGGTGCAGAAGAGACAGATAAGGTCCTATTGATGCCCAGTGAAAATGTGTTCTGTTCCAAGGTCTGGCTACTGAAGTTGCCTGCAGATCTTAATTAGCTACTGGGAAGGTTTTTTCCAAGAGAGATGAGCAAATGGCAAGTGTCTTGTAGGGTTTTGATTAATCAAATGAATATAACATTGGTCTATTTTTTGGGTGGAAGGAGGTAATTTAAAAAAAAAAAAAGTGGAAAACAGATGTGTCCAGACATCAGTCATGCTGAATTTTCATATTGATTCTTTTTTTATTGATAATCTATGACTGTTTGTTGATTTGTTTGTGTTTTTGTTAATTCATCTTTCATTTGATCTTTATTAGAATAACAACTGGAAGATACAGGTATTGTAAAATTGAATTTTATCACAAAGATAAATTAACCCTGGGTATGTGTCAGACAAAAGCAGGTAGCTGTGCATTTCCTGGTCATATATTATATTTTGAGTCACTTAGTGAATATGATCCAGCCATACGTAAGTTTTGGTGCTGAGTCCACAGTAATAAAATCAGAGTGGAATGCTTTATTAGCCTGGATACATGTTACTTTTTAAACATTGTGTAGTAGGGATTGAAGTTTGTATTTTCAGAGTCAAGAAATAACAAATTTTCCCATCTCATTATTGTTTAAAATGTGTCACTTCTTGCCTGCAACCCTGAGATGACTCCTTCAGTAACCTTCATTTATCACAAAACCAAAATCAGTGGCTATATAGGAAGGCTTTCCTCTCCCCACCCCTCTTCCCCCTATCCTTTTTTTTGACCTTTTCACTTCTGAGTGTGAGTCTCAGTGACAGTTCCAACAGAGCAAAACACACATGCAAGTTGGTAATTGCTCTTGGTTAGGAAGTGAGTAGCTGCTGTAGACCTATGCTCTGGCTAGTATCACAGGTTACAGAGAAAAATCTTCTGACCTAGCAGAAGAAAAAAGAGGCAGATGATATGGTGTCTGATAGGTTTGTTATGGCAGTCAGTATTCCCTCTTTAGGAAGTATACATATAGCTCAAGCTGTGTACCTGATGGAAAATCATGCTTCTGAAAATAAATACGTCAGTGAAAGTACCCCCCTGAACATTTGTATATTGCCATGTTCAGGACCCTTAATCACAATCTTAATAGTGTGGAATACCTGCTTTTCAACAAGCAAATGCTCTTATAAATGAGACAATTGTCAAAAATATCGAGATATAGTAATTAATTTTAAAGGTGAAATTCAGCAGGTATTAAGAATATCTGGAAAAAATCTCAAGTTTCCAAACCATACGGCTGATGTCTGATTGTACTCCCCCTGCAGAATCTTTTCACCCCTTCACAGGAAAGTTCCTCATGTTATCTTTTGAGGAAAGCCAAGTACTGAAACTTACCCTTAGTTCAAGGATATGAAATGGAAAATAAAGTTCTCAATTTACAAGTTAAATTGCCTCCAGGAGAGAGAACAGAAATGCAACAGTTAGAATACTACCATGCCCACTTGCAACAACAAGTTCAGGATGTCCTAGAACTTGGAAAGACAAATTAAAAAATATAAACAAAAATTCATCTGCACTTAGAACAATACTGTAACAGGGAAAAGCCATTTAGGATTAATGTAATTTAGCTGATGGAACTGAATTTGAAAACCTTTAAAGATTTAATGTAACACTGGAAAGTAGAAGAAAGTAGAAATAATAATTTATTTTGACTTGTAGTTTGTCATATCAAATATATTGTTCAGAATGGGAAGAATCTTGATTGGGTTTAAGGCAATATTTTAATGCTATTCATTATATCGTTTGAGTAATACACTGTAGCAGGATATTGAGTGGATCTTACAAGAACAGCAAGATATTAGTGAGGTACTGCTGGTTCTGTATTTTCTAGTCTTTCTTTACAGAGAATTTATTCATACTGAGTAGCAGTTTGTGCCTCTTGCTAACAATTCATATCTCAGTCTCACATACTGATGTCATATCACCTTATATCATGATCTTTATATCATATCATTATAGCTTATAACAATCAGATCTTTAGGTCAAGAGAAATAAAAATTGTCATAAAATTTGCAGAGAGACAAAAAATTGAAGCTGTTAAAAAAAAAGTCATAACTGGTGTGCTCTTAAAAAAATCCCAACCAACCAAACAACAGCCACAAACAAACAGCATCCCACTTCCTCCTTATAGAGGTTTCTTAAATGTCTGGTCTTTAGAAGAGATCTGAGTGTATTGGCCAGAGCAGAAATTCATTATTTTTCTTCATGTTTTTTCTAATTTTGTTCTAAGACCTGTAGTTGCTGTAAAGAGAAGCATGTTAGAAATCAAATGCATATGAAGACCAATATGCTTTTTAAAAATAGATGCAGAAAGAAGCCTATAGTGTAAGAGTAAAGCAAGCACACAGATTTTATTGGTGTGCATTCTTAGTGCTAAAAATATGCAGTTCCCATGCTTCCTGAGCCTGAGGTATTTTCTTGTGTTTGAGATAGATTATTCTTCCATGCATTTATCAAATCTTCCACTTACTTTTCTAAATGAATGTTCCATGAATGTTCATCCTATGGACAGGCAGAGGATGTGATATTGATTTTTTTTTTTTTTTCTTATTTGTACTCCAGCTTCTTGGAAGTAGTAATTTATTCTTCACACTGAACATATACCTAACAAAATCTGGTCTTCCTGCATCTTATATTTTGTATTCTGCTTTTAAGCTTTCCCCCATCTTTTGGTCTTTAAGGTCTGTACCTGGAAGCATTCTCGCCCTTGACTAACTAAACAGTTAAAATCAATTAGAAAAATATTAATGAACTGCATTAATCTGTCTCATTTTTTCCTGTTGTGGCAGACTTAGGATGTAATTTTTGAATGTCTGATTGAGACCTTTCATCCCTAAATTAATATTTGCAGTGACAGATACACAAACAAGTATCATAATTCATCAAAGATGCTGAAGACCATCCGGGTTCTGTAACTGAAATATGATGCTGTATGTTTCTTGATGGTTTCATGCCTCGTTAGCTTATAATTTAACAGAAATGGAATAATAAACTGTAATACTTAATTCTGAAGAGGATCTTTTCCTTCTCACCTTTCCTTTAAATTCTCTAGTGGCATGTTCTTATATCTATTCCATGAAATAGCAATTTTTGATAACACCAGAAAGCTTAAAGTGATTAGAAGGATTTACCTGGAATTCATAAGACTAGTAAAATGCCATATTGCAGCACTGACTTTTTGGGGTAAGATTTAGCAAACTACATAATTCTTCTGTTTCACATCTGTCTAAAAGAGAGATGATACTATTTTACTTAGATGCTATCCACTGAGTTTTAATAAGTTGGATGAGTTAGATATGAAAGAATAGATAGTAGAAAACAAACAAAAGCATAAACACTTGTTTCAATTGTGAAAAAGATATATGGAAAACAGCATGTTACAAGTTGTGTCAAATTGCCTGTGGTGTGGAATCTTGTTCTTCAGCAGCTACTGGAACTAATTCTTCCCTCATACCAATTCTACATTGTCCAGTGGTGTGGCAGCCTGTGATAAGAGGGTGTTCCACATTTAGAAAATAAGGATAGCAGCTGAGCTAAGGCTGTTGCTGGAGACTTATCTTATATATTTTGACTTTTAAGGGCTTAAGTCAGACCCCCCAACTTTATTTAAATGTATTTTATATTGAATTGTAGTCATCATCCTACTTACCTCCTATCTGCTAAGCTGCTTAGAGAATAAACAGTATGTACAGCCTAGGCATATGTGCCGAAAATAAACTGCCAAAGAGCCATTACAGGATTATTCTTTTGTTGTAGCTGTCATTGGGAGAGTTGTTCCTCATACACTTGCTAAATTATATGACTTTTTTTTTTAATATACTCCTTGTTTTATATGCCATAGTGTCCCTGCTCACTTGTTTTATTGATGGAATGGAACAGGGAAGCTTTATTCTGCAGCATTCTTTCCTGCCTGCCAGATTGTTAAGTGACTTCTGTTTCAGGAGTCTCAAAATTTTCATGCCCTGACAACTGGATTTACAAATTGTATGATTTGGGTATCTTGAAATGAGAGGCAAGCAGCTATTAAAAAAGGATCTGCTACCTGCCTGTTCTTGTTGGCTTTATGTCTCTGATGTGATCCTTCAACGCTTCACTCATTGCTAATCTGATCAAAATCTCCTATATGTTATCTCAACCCTATAGAAATCTCTCCTGGTTTTACTTACTGAAAGTGATCTCTGCATAAGAGTAGATATTTCATTTTATTTTATACCGCCTTATCCTTCACAGCTGCTTTTCAAAAGCCAAGTTTTATTTCCTTCACCATTCCTTTGGGAATGTTTCACAAGAAATTATCAACAAGAACTTATGTAAATCAATAATTTATATGTTATACAAGTTATTTCACAAGTACATATATACATTATTTATATTGGACTGTTTTCCTTAAAAACTGGGATATTTTTGTAATGAATAAATTAATACTGCATAATGTTTCACAAGAGACATACATGAACTGTCTGAAATTAATGGAGAGGAAGGAAACACTATAGAAAGAGATATTTAAGCCCATTAGCTAAAATGTTCTGTGTGTCCTGTGTAAAGTCACATATTTGGAGTACAAGAATCACAAAAAAATTAATATCGAATGTGACATGTATCAGCCAATGAAAAAGATTATAGGTAGCAAGAATTCTGAAATATTACAGGGTTTATCTTACTTTTTAAATAGTAGATGGGGTTGTTAGTTTTATGGCTTCAGTACTACAAAATAAAGTGGCATTATTTCACATCAGGTCAAGTTCTGCGGCTGGAGTCTTGTGATACAGAATATAGGGAGTTGTTTTGTTTACATCTGCCAGTGTTTTTCTTTGCCTTTCATTTACCTGATATGGTGTTGGTTTTGGGTTAGAGCATTCTGCAGAAAAATATTTTCTCATCAAACTTGGTCATAGCAATGCCTTAGGACCTCTCATCTGTCAGAATTTACTGCATATTATGTAAGAGGCACTGTGTTGGTAGGTCATTGTATGGGAGAACCCCAACTTAGTCTGAACAGTCTTGTTAAGAGAACAAGTGAACAAACCACAGTCATCAAATCAAAAATATCAGAATATCATTCCAAGAATATTTTAATCCTTGTCGTGTAATGATACTGTTGCAGGAATGACTGTTTTCACATAGTGTGAACTACTACCAGACAATAAATTTGCAGGGGCTGATACCAGTGATATACTAGATGGTTGGAAAAGTGCACTTCACTCTCTCTTGACAGTAGGCTTACATGATAACAGTCCCCAGCACTTCCCCAGCTGGTACTTTCTGCTATGTCAATATCTATTTTTCCTCCTGCATGCCCGTAGCTGGAGAGCTCTTTGCTAGTATCAGATATCACTGGCTGGACAAATTCTTTTTAAATTTCCTAGCTTTTTTAGTGGGTGAAGGCAAGCATCTCGAATTAACCTGAAGTTTATTTTACCGGGCTTGTTTGTCTGTTTATTTCAGGGTCAGCTAGCATAATGATTTAGATTTATATTACAGTATAAATCATATTCCTAGGCATATTCATCTATTTTAGCTTTCATAAAAGAAGTGACATAAGAATAGGAGGCAGCGCCTTTCCAGGTTTTCCAACTGTTTCTCGGAGAAGAATCCTTTAGGATATGCTCAAATATTCCTTTACAGTTGCAGAAAATTCAGACAAACATTTCAATGAGAATAGTGCAGCTCTTTCTAAAAATGGGAGTATCAGGGAAATACGTTATTTTGTCTTTTTCTAATTTAAAAATGGACAAGTTATTGTTGAAGATCTGCATCACTTTCTTGCTTTAAGGAAGGGCCTGAAATCCTTAAAAGAGACAGTTTTTGTCAGGGCTGTGCTTTTCCAGATCTGGTCAAACTCTCAGTTTAAACGTGTTACATAGAGGGGTTATTTGACTGCAGAACTTGGGTAGCATTGCTCATCATTCCCTACTGCAGGAATCAATCCTGGTGGCAAGGCAGCAGTACTTACCCTGTGCCTCCAACACCTGAGTGCTACAGGCAAGATTTAAATCACAAAAGAAACCTTGTGTCTTCAATGAACTCTTTGCTAGTACCTGTATGCTGTAATGATAAGAAGGCTCCGGTTGAGATTTTGGGAGGAATAAGAACTGGAGGCTGGCTAAAGAGGTAACTTGAGGAACTGTGTTGAGGATGGAGACCAAAAGATAAAGTTTTTGGGACACGGAAACTGGAAGTTGGCCAGACACAAAGACAAGTTAGGGAAAGGAGCTGAGAACCACCATGGAGGTGGAAGGAGAGTGAGGCTGACTGAGAAATGTCAGGAGGATTATTTCAGGCAAGTAGGACAGACTAGGAGAATGAAAGAGATGGACAAGGTCAAAAGAAGATGAGAGATCACACAAGTAAAGGCAGGAACTGGAAGCATGGTAAGAATTTGGGAATTACAAAGAAAGATTGAGAGGAGAAAAGAATAGAGTGGAAAGTCTGCCAAAAAAAAATAGATTTGGGAAAATAATGTTGGGCATGGGAATATCTTTCTAATATCTACTATTTAGTTATAATATATTCTAAATTTTTAATGATCCATTTGTAAGGAATTATTTGTTAACAGAAAAATCTGTCTGTGGTTTGTCTCTGACAACAGAGATTTATCCTACTGACCTGCACTGAGTCAGGCCACATCTGCCTTGTGGTATAATTTGAAGTTGTGATACTAATAGGAAGTTCTGGAAATCAAATGTGTGGTTTCTAGTTTTAAATCTAATCCTTTTCTTACCTCTTATCCCCTAGTGATCTCATTCTTTTAAAATCTTGTTCCCTCTCTATCCTTCAGAGTATACTTTCCTTATAATTGCTGTTATAGTTTGCCTAGAGGTATGTAACTGTGCCCAACCTCCTGCAGCTGAAATTCTTGCTGTGAAGATGTTTTATTTTCCCCTGAAAAGTGTCTATTTTCATGAGTTTTGCAACGTTGCTTAAAAGTAAAATTGGACAGTAATCCTTCAGAGTGCTTAGATAAGCCCCTCAGGGAATGATAATGATATTGGCCATTTTCTAAATAGCTGAAACAGAGCTTCTGTTTGGAGGAACCATTAAAGAGATGAGTAATCGCTGGTGACAGATCTTCACAATGGTATTTCAACAACTAATTAGGACTGTTGTCACAGTTAGTGGCATTTCTTCTTGGTAAAGCAGCATGCAAAGTAGCCCTTCTATTACCAAGTGCTGTGGCTGACAGCCCAGAAGCAGGTGATGGGTATGAGGTCAGTGTGCAGCTGCCCAGAATCCTGAAGAAATGATTAAATGTCTGCAACCTCGGAGACAGAGATGTTCTCCAACTAATTCTTGTGAGACTCTGACATGTCATCTGGCGCCAATATGAAGAATCTTTCTAGATGCAATTCCTTATCTAGGAAAAGGAAATGGTTCACTAACAAAAAAGTCATTAAAACAAAACCTCTGCATTGTCCAGAATCTATGCTCTATATATGTAATCTTGGGTGGTGAAATAAATTATCATATTTTCCAGACTAGCAGTCTGTTTGGAAATGACTGAATAAAAACTGTAGAGATAGCAGGAATTGGAAAAATCAAGATTTTACCTGGCTCCAAATATCTTCCTTATTTTAGTGACAGCAGTAAAATCTGTTTTCAATAACTCAGCAGTTAATTAAGAGACCAGCCTTCTGAAATTCCTACTTTCTCTTTTGATTATAATGTGTTATATAGAGAAACTACTTAAACAGTAAAACCATAACAAGAATTATGTATATTAGTTGTATTAATCATGGTGTTTGGAGAGAACCCATTTATTTATGAACATGTTTTCACTATTTTTCAGGCATAAGAAAGAAGAAAATGTGTTAATATAATCCCTTGAGATGGGAAAACAGGAAGCTTCTACTATCACCTTTGCAGAATCACAGATTATTCTGAGTCAGTCACTGATTACCTTGAATAAACCAGGCCAAAGCCGGCTTATTTCTTGTGGCAGAAGTTTTTCATTAACATTTGTTTTACATCACTGTGGAGATGAAACAAACATTTTACTAGTTTTGAAATGGGAAAAACTAAAGGGAGTCCCCCTACATATCTGTATTGCCCTGTAAATTTCTTGAAATTAATTTAAAACAATGAGAATCTGCACTTACAGAGTTGTTTATAAGTAACGGTTTCTAGAACGTAGTGCTTAATTTGTATTCCTAATAATTGTTACAAAGAAGAAAAAACAAAATCCTCCCAAAATAGTGTATAAAACGATGTACTTTATATTCTTCAAAATTATATTTAATCAAAATAGTCATTTCTGTCTCTAGAAAAATAGAGATGCCACGATTATTTTTAAAACTTAAAAAGAGACTAAAAGCCACAACTTTGTGTATTTTTGAAGGAAATTTAAAGCAAACATTGAGCTTTTTCTTTTAGCTTCAATCTTTATTGAGTTTGACTTCAAATGTTTCAGATTTGCTTCTTCTTTATTTGTTTATTATTTCTTCACTAGAAGAAATTAGGCAAAGTTGGTGCTTTCACAAAATCAAAATACTTTAACTGAAAAATCTAATCAGCCTTACTGTAAAACTATATGAATTATGTACTTGAACATAACATTCTTTTAAAGGCAATAAAAAAAAAATCACCTGTAGCTAGACTGGTAGAATGATAAATTTCATTGGAAGTTCTCACCCATCTCTCCTGCAGTATTTATTTTTGGTTTATGCATTATTATATAATGGAGTCATAAATAAGCCTGAAGTAAGAATGTTATTCTTATTGACATTGCCATTTTAACTGGGACACTCATTCCCTGTTCCTTTTCTGTAATTGCATAACAGTTTTCTTCCCAGTCATCAAAGTATGTTGAGGTGTAACGTTACAAGTTTGGATTTTTTTCACAGGGACAGCTTAAAACATTTCAGACCCGTTCTGCTTGTGAATTGCATTTTGTATTTCTTCCCATATAGTTGTACAGTGACTACTGTTTGTGAAACTGTGTAATAATCTCAATTACTAGAGAGACTGAAAAGTAGAAATTAATCTAAAATCATGTGTCTTTATTATTTTCTACATAAATCACTTCAGTGACCTAGTTCACATAATTAACTGTGCACACAAATGTGTTGGCACAACTGGTAAACAATGCATGAAGCCAAAGCATGCTGAAAAGGCACAATTTTTTTCAGCCAGTTTTTCCACTTTGGAAAATATATAATGTAGATGCATCCAAAATTAAATGCTCCAAGTTTGTAACACGGATACATCTGAAAGAATAAGTAATCTCAGTTTTTTTCTGCCACATCTGACACTTCCCTGCTCTGTGATGAGTTTCCAGACCAACAAGGAGGACATTAGAACAACTTGTTCATTCCCCTGCAGTAAAAGGAAGTAAAAAAATTGTAAAAAAAAATTATGGGAGGTAGTGGGTTCTTTAGAGCAAATTTATAACCAAATCATGATGGAAAGCAATGTTACAAAAAAGCCCAATTTCTGCCACTTTAAAGTTACTGAAATCATATGAGGAAATCAGTAATTGGTCATAAATGTGTAAGGTTAGGCATTTTGCATTTGCCTAAGGCTTTGTAGACGTGAAATTAATAGAGAAAATTTAAATTCTTGTCTGTGTTTATTCATTTGGTGACACTTTATTAGGCTAAATGGAATTCTCACCAATTTTTACTTTATAGTGTTGATTTTATTTTGAAGGAAACAGAAAAGGAAGATATATTGTTATTAAAACTACTTGAATTTTTAATAGAACAATGTTTAGTTGAAAATTCCAGGTATTCAAGTAAAAGCATTTTTCTGGAAAGGGATTAGTTGTTCAAATTTCTGAACTGGAAAAGAGATTTTTAGATTTTCAGAGAATCTCAGAGAATCCAGAGCTCTGAGGCTTCTTGGCTTTGCTAATTGATAATCAGGACTCTGTCTCTGAAATTAGAAGCCTGTGAAAGCTGTAAACTGCAGCCTTAGTCAGAATATTTACACCTCACCTCGACTGGGAGTTGGATGTATAGAAGGCTGTGGTAGGTTGCAGCCATATATTTTTAAATCTATTTTCCTACAATTAACTTCAATTAATACAAAATTATCATCTCATGCTTTCTATTTTTCTCTCAATTATATTTGCTACTTCATCCTTATTTTACAGTATTGATGCTATCTCCTTGCTAATTCCCTGCCAGTTTTTTCAGTTAATCCATATATTAATTCATTTTGTATGATTGCAAAATGTCCAGATTTTAGGAATATGAGTACTTCAAATAAAAGTCACATTTTCTCATTTCCCCTTATAACTAGTGCACTTACAAAATTACATTCTTGTTATCTCCTATAGAAATTCTATCACTATGTTCCTGAAACACGGAACATGGAACATAGACCATACAGCTTTTCCTGGACGGCACTGAGTATGTTGAGATTAATAAAAGAAAACAATTCCACACATGGTTTCTCATAATCTTGGATAGTTAGTATTCCACTCCAGATTTCAGTAGCAAGAGATAAGCTATTGAACAGCTTTTCATAGCCTAAAGAAAACCTTTCAGAAAGCAAACTTGCTGTGTGTTCTGCAGTTATTTCAGGGGAAATAATGTCTTAAGGATGTCCTGTTTCACCCGCTCTGGAATTTTGATTTTGAAACATGATTGCCCGTAGTGACATACAGTAAAGTTTCTAGTGTTTAGAAATTTAAGGCAACATGTATAAAAGTTGGGTATTTTTATGAAAGTCAAAGTGGTCTTTGCACACAGAAACAAATAAAACTTTTATTTCAGTTTCTTTGTCACCTTAGTCTTGGAAGTATCTAGGCTTCACAATCTGTCAGGATAGCGGGGAAAAGAAGCTAGAGCTGAAAAATGTCAAAAAGTGGGAGGAAAAACCCCTATTTTTCAGAAAGATAGTGACTGTAAAATGAGAGGAGGCAGGTTGGAACTGGTTCAACTGGGCACCTGAGAGAATGACCGAAAAGATAAGGAGGAAAGTGCAAGGGGTCTGCTTAGGAGAGAGGACATGACTTGGAAACTGGGTAGAAAAGGAAAAATTGGGCAAGTTTTTTGATATGTGAACTAAAAGAAAACTGGCTTCTTGGAACACCTTTAATGGAAGGGAATAACCCAAATTAGATCAATAGCTAAAAGGGGATAAAGAGTAAATTGTTCAGAAACTGAGGTAAGAAGAGGAGAAAACAGAACAGGAGTAGACATTAAATTATGCAGCTATACATTAAATTATGAAAGTCACTCTGATCATAAAAAAAAAAGCCTGAGTAAAATCTGCAGGTGTAGGATTTTTACTTGAAGATGAATAGGTGCTCTTTAATGTATTAGCATATGTTTTAAGAAGTTTGTGTAAACCATTATGCATGGAGAACCCTTTTTATGATTGTTTGGAGAGCTCTAGTGTGATCTAATGAAATAACCCTAATTACGTATCCATATGCTCAACCTCATTTATAAACAGTGGAGAGAAAATAAAAGATATTTTGCTGCTGATGCTGCTATTGTTGTTATAGCCTGCTGCTGTGGATATCACTGAAGCAGTTAGCTCCCCTCTTTCCTTCTGTACTACAGTATGTTAATTCCTGGAATGCACTCTGTTCTGATGCGTATTTGGTAAACCAAATAGCCTTGTTGCATCACTTGCTTATGAAAACATGTTTCTAAAGATGTATGACTGCAATAAAAGCACGCCTGTCTTCTAACAGTTGCACACAATTGCTAACAGACATTTTTCTTGAAAATAGTCCTTTAAAAAAACAAGTCAGACATATATGAATAAACAAAAACCATAGGTGCCTGAATGGAAATGGGTTGTACCTCTGTGGAAAAATAGGTAGGGTTAAAATAGCAACAACCCTCAAAAAGAAAAAAGATTTAAAGAAAAAACCCAAGCAGAAAAACCCAACTAAAAAGATCCCCCAAACCACCTCCCCACTCAAAAAACACCAAACCAACAACGCCAAACAAGAAAATTTTCTAGGCATTTGCCTGATTAGTCAGGTGAAATTGGAATTTTAAGTTCAGTAGGAATGCAGTCATGTTTTGGTTCATTTGGAAAATACCTCACTCTTATGCACTTTGATCTTAAACCTAGACTTTCTTTGAACCAAAAGTACTGGAGCATAAAAATAATGCTTCTGATGGTTTTTTTAGGTTGGGCTTTTTTTTTTGGGTGAGGGAGGGTAGTTTTGGGTTTTTTACTTTCTAAATGATGTGGCCAAGGAAACACTGAGCCTGTTCTTTCATGCTTTTCTCTTCTATTTTGCAGGTTTCCAAGTGTATTATCTGCATTGCCTTTATTGAGTTGATGCCTGATAGGAATAGATGATACAGTATCATAGAATAATTTTGTTTGGAAGCAATGTTTGGAGATTACCTAGTCCAATCTCCATCTCAGACAGGTTTAAGCAGATCAGGTTACTCAGTCCTGTTTGATCAAGTCCTGAACACCTCCAGAGACAGAGATTCCACAGTCTCTCCAGGCAACATTTTACAGTATTTGAACACCCTTATGCTGCAAGAAAAATCCTTTCCCTATACCAGATCGTGTTCCTTGATTCCTGGCCTGTTGCTGTAGAAGATTCTGTTGCTCTGGGAAGGGTCTAACTGTCTCCACTGTGTTCCTGGTCAAGTATTTGTACTCAACAATAAGGTCTTTTATTCTCCTTGTTGAACTGATCAGTTCCCTCATTGTCTTCCAATGCACACACTGCTACAGTCCTTGACCATCTTGGTGTCAATCCTTTATATTATTTCCTGCATATTAATATCCTTCTTTTACTGGAGAGCTCACAATTGGACACAGTGCTACAGCTGTGTTGTCACAAGTGCTGGATGGAGAGGAAAGATCACTTTTTCTGGACTTGTTGGCTACGCTCTTGTAATACAGCCCAGCTTGTGGTTGGATTTCTCCGCTGCAAAAGCACACTATTGACTCATGTTCAGCTTGTTGTCAAGCCATATTCCTGGGTGCTTGTCTGTAGATCTGCTTCCTGTACAGTCAGTCCACAGGTTGTACTTTTGAAAGGGGTTATTTTATCCTAGATGCAGAACTCTGCATTTCCTCTCACTAAACTTCGTGAGGTGAATGTCTATTTCTCCACCCTGTCAAAGTTCCTCTAAAAAACAGCCCTGAGGTACAGCATATTGACTGCCTCATTTAATTTGGTGTTGTCTGCAAACTTCCACCAGTTTGATGCTAAACTGTGAGTGTGTATGCAGTACCACAGCATAGAGAGCAATAGAATTGCTCAGAATGAAACTGTCCTTGGTAAACCTCTACTGGCTGTGCCCATTCATCCTCTTAATGAATCTAAAAATGTTTTCTGTGACAGTTTTCCTGTTCTTGGTCACTAACAGGGCTAACATATGCAAAATGCATAAAGGAGATAATGAGAGGGAACAGTCCATGTTTCATTGCGTGTATCTATAAGAGAGTGAGCAATATGGAAAGGGAAATCCTCACTGCTTCACAGGGAAAGGATGGGAAGAGATGGAATTTGCCCACAAATTGTCTGTATCTCTCTTTTCTCAGACATTAGTGGGCATCAAATCCCTGCTTTGTCCTGAATTGTTAAAGGAGAGTTTGATGCCCCATCTTGATGAAAAGTGTTGAAATTACCTTCTAGGACAGAATGAAGCAAAAGAGTATGCGAGTCCCTTTTCTTTTCTTTTCTTAACTCCCATTTCTAAACAATGAGCCTGTTGGGTTTTAATCAATATTTTATATTTATATAGTGACTTCATGAACATAGGAATGAGCATTTTGTTTCAAACTGAGGAGAGCACACAGACATACTCTTATCAGGGAATTACATAAAGCAGTGCATAAACTTCACTGTCAGAGAACATAATTGTTTCTAAGAGGAGGAAAGCAGTGTCATTTTCCTTCTTCAGCTTTGTAGGCTGAGCCACATAAGCACTGTAAAAATATAGACTGTCCATTAAAAACTGTCTAAAACCACCTTTAATTGGTTTAAAAATATTAAGGCAGAGAGGGAGAGAAACAAATACCATTTACATTAATTGCTATCTCACTTATACTCACAGAAGAAACAGCACCCCATTCTACAGAAATCACACAAAGATACTAATGTTAGGAACACCAATTTACGTAAAGAAAGTTTTCGTTTGTTGAATCCTTCCTTTAGCTCCAGAGAACTAAAGATAAATTTACTATATATTCAGTAAGAATGAAATGTATCTCGTGGAAGAGGGATAGAATTCTTGGTCGAAGACTTAAATACAACTTAGGCAGCTCACGAGGCTTGTGTGGAGCCCTGTCACAGGTCGATATCTTACCTATTGAAAGGTCAAGCCATTCTGTTGCTCCAGCACAAGCACTAAATAGGACTCTGTCATTCGGTGCTGTGGCAGAAGTGCAACAGGCTTAATTTAATAATCATTTGAAATTCCTAGCCATGGTTAACCTTTAAATATTTCTCTGAGCCAGTAATGGATTTCAGTTTCTAATGTCAAAATATTCTACCTGCAACAAAGTTTTAACTTTGAAAATGTAATTTGAACTTCTTGTAATTATAAGTTTTCAAGAGTGGAAAAATAAGAGAAATGTCCCAAATATCTAAGGGAATTAACACATGAAGCACTCACTTTACACTTGGTCTTTGCAAAATTGCATTTTGAAACTGTGTTAGACATTGAAGTGGTCTAAAATCCTTAATATACAGTATCAATCTTGTTCAAAGTTAAATTCCTGGATTTCTCTGAACAGGTATATAAAAGAAAGAGGAACTGTGAGCTGAAGCTAAACAAAAGTCCTGTCATTTCCTCACCCTGAAACAATAACAATACTTTATAAATTTTTTGAAAAAATCCTAGATTGGTGGAATCAGACTCACAGAATATCCAAACCAACCAAAAACCAAAATTGCAAACAGTTCCTATGAATTTGTAATCAACTTGGATCAAAAGTCTGAGCAGCGTGATAGGATTCCTTTGGGTCAACAAACTTCAAATGAAGTCAGTGCATTGAAAGAGCAGGAAGGTCTGTAAACAAGAACAAGTTATTCCAGCTCCCTTTTTCCTCAATAGAAATAATAATTTTAAAGATAAATTATTCTAAAACACGCAAAATATCCTATTCGCAATCATAGGTGGGTGAATTGTAAATCTATGGCTATATTTATCTCCATTAACTTCAGGTAAAAATGTCCTTCTATTAACATTACTGTCTCATTGGTATTCTTTGTAAAGATCTAGTAAAAACAGAGTGTAGGGAGAATTGTATCTTGATAATTTAATGCTAATCTTTAATTTTTTTTTTCCCAGCTAACAATCAACAGATTTTCTTAGCAATTAATCTTATGCAATAGACTACGAAAACTGGCATGTCTGCTCCTAAATCAAGTGAACTCAGAGTTAAGCTTTGTCTGTAAGTAATTAATGCTTTTCTGAGTTATTTCTATGCACTTGTTTTCAACCTTCAGATCAGGTGACAGCTAAAGAGATACTTAACATGAGTATTTACCCTTACTTATCCTTATCCACAGTCTAAGTGGCACTGTGTTTTAATGAAGCACCTTATTTTTTGGTCAGGTTTTTAACATGGTAGAAAGAATTTGCAATCACATGAGGAACTCAAAAGACTTCACTAATAGTGTCAGCTTTTTAAAGGCCAGTCATGACAATCTTTTAAAACAAACAAATGAAAAAACATTTTAGAAAATATATTAATCTGATGATTTAATACTTGTACATTAACTGCTCTCTTTTAGGAATAGGAAAATTTCATGTGTTTAATGCTTTGGAGATCCAGGAAAATAAAATCTTAGGCCATAGATTTTACCACAGAAAAGATAGGAAAGGCTGTATTGTAGGGATATCATGAAAATAGTAAAGCCTGGATGTCAAACATCAATGAAAATCTGAGCAGAAGACAACGGCCTGATTACAGGTCTGAGAGATTACTGCTGTTTGCAGTAATCAGAGCATGAGGGACCAGAGAGGGATTTGGAGGTGAAAACATTGGGATTTGTTTTTTTTTTTTTTTTCTTATTAAATTCATAACTAGTCAGCCATGAAATCAAAAACTCAGAGAGATAAGTCAATATCTTCCTGAAGGCCATAAAAAAGCAAAGGCAATTTACCGAGGCTGTAAAAAAATATTCATTTCTTGAGGGAGAGTCAGGAAGAACTTAGAACTCTTCCATATACATATTTTTACAAACCAGTATGCTGCTAAAAGTATTCAATTATTATATGAATAAAAGTTACACACTGCAAATTTATCCCCCACACAGTGATTATATATTAGGAAGTTGGGATAAAAGGGAGAAATCTTTTAGTAGTATGCAAATTTTTTCATTTCTGCTTTCACATATCAAAGTGTTTTTCCCTTCCCGAGAATATTATTATAGTTATTATCGCAACTAGTGAATCTTTTTGGGATGAAATATGAGTGTCACAAAGGAAGTACATATTTTTATTCCTTCATATCAATATTTATATATTCGTCAGTCAATAATCCAAGGCCTTGGTGCTAAGTACAGTGCTGGCAAAAGTGCTTTCCCCCTGAGAAGTGAAGTCATCAGTGTCCCACATGATAGCATTCAAATCATGAATGAATGTGCATGAAATCTTGTAGCTGTCCTCCACTGTGACCAAGACTTTGTCCTTTCCATTACCGCCTGCAAGTTAATTCCAACCTGCAAGTCCATAGGACATGGACATCATGAGAAAGCCAGAAGCCTCCACAGTAACTTGTAAGAACACTAAGTAATGCGACTAAGAACACTAACTAGCAGTTAATGCCTTTTTCCGTATCTCTTGGTCACTTCCAGACCCATATAATGTGTCAGAAAACCGCTATAAAGTGAATGAAACAAACAAAGTTTGAAAAAAATAAACAAGAACCACAAATAAAACAACACTAAAGAAAACCCAAACAACCCCAGAAGGAAACATGAGACCTTTGTTTACAGTATATTTTTCTCTTGGAAAATGAAACTTTAAAAGCAAATGCTGTCAGGTTCTTCTAAAGATGAAAACCATGTTACAAGCTTGATTTTGATCATGTACAAGGCCACTCAAGAATGTCTTAAACTGACATGAAAAGAAATGCTTCTGTTTTCTTCCTTGTTTTTCTACCAGATGAAAAGAATACTTTATTGTACTGGTCTTGGTGAGGAACTGAGGTCTAGTTATACCAGATGAACAAGCAACAGCTGGTGCATAGTTTCAATCCTGTCTTTTAATTCTAATTTATCACCTTACTTGAAAATCTAGATAATATTTTAGTGCCCAGATTTTTAAAAATACCAAAGCCTTTTCCGATTTGTCAGTGTTTGGATATCCAACGTGGATAAGTAAATTTAGTGAAAGCATGTTCTCAAAAGGCCGTGATGAAATTTCATGCTGAGTAAGGGACCTGAATGCATATCTTGGTATACATCATAGGCATGAACAAGGAGAAGACATTTGGAAGGAAAATAAGATCCTCATTTCTACAGCAAGTAAAATCCTTCATACGTCTTTATCTCTACAGCAAGGGAATGTTATCTGCTTGAACACTTCTCATTTCCTACTATGACTTTAAATGAAAGCAGCAGCCTTTGTAGATTCTTATTTGAGTCAGTATTGTTTGCTGCTGGGGAATATCTATGACAAGGGACAGCTGAGACACCTAGAAAAACATTTACATTTTCATTCTACAAGTGCCACTGTCTTGGTTTTCATATGCTTGAGAGAACATTAAATGCTTGGCCAGTGATTGAGTGCTTTATAAGATACTTTTTGAGCTAGAAACATTTTAGACGCAGATACTCATTGTTTCATGCACCTGTTTTTAGATCTATTCTTACAACTAAGATAATATTACAGAAATAAATAGCATTAATTTTCAGTTAGTTAAATAGAAGAATTCATTCTCTTCAGCAGTACCAAAATAAAGCCATAACATAGATACACATAAAAATATTCAGATGCCAAGTTGAAGAAAAAAACAGAACAAAATGAGAGATCTTTTGGCAGCATGCAGATGAAAAGTGGCTGCATTTCAGAACTTGCTTTGAAAAAAAGAAAATACTTTGAGCCTAAAGAGGTACAGAACTTCAATAGAGAAGTATAACCTCTGGGCAAATTAAATTGAGTATGACTAGATGACACACTGTTGAATGCCCCAGTTCATCAAATCTTTTAATCTTTGCTGGGAATTTTTGTTTATTTTTCCTGTTTGATGCAGTAAACATCCATTAGACATTAAAAGAGTAAACCAATATGCCACTGAACCTCTGGTCCTTGATAAGGTGCCAACCACTCAGTATCACCATTTGCATAAACAGCTGGAGTTTTTCTGGACCTATTCCTATCATGTAGCTGGATGCTTTCCTGATGGTTTGCACTTCATCGTATCTCCAGTGAGCTAGTTTGTTTGTGAGAGATCTGAAAACTTCACAGAGAGAAAAAGATATTTATTTAGTCACATTTAATTTAAGCAGACTTCAATATAAATTTAATAGGGAGCATGGTCTGGAACGTTCAGAATAAGCTGTTCTCTGAACTTTTATCGGTTTACTAGCAGACATGGGGAAATCTCTAGGTCACAGTAATCTCTTCTTTTCCTTAACAGATTGATTGTATGCATGAGTGGTGTAATCTGTTCTCCCTAGTGAAAAAACACCCATTAAAAAAGTGTATTTCCTAATTCAGTATAATTTTGTGGTACTAAAATCACAAAGTTGTAAAATGAATGGTATTCTGTATGAAAAGTCTTTGTTTTCCTTGGAAAACAAGACACTGCTTTCTTTAGACATAGTTACGAATGTATAGAAGTAATACTTTTTTTTCAATTTCATGTTGCACCATCTATTCAACGGACAGTGTTTCTGTTTTTAGTCCTTCATATCTGATAAGAATCTGTATAACAGATTTATGCTTTGGAAATTTGAATCTAAAGTGGATCATACTGTTCACAGGGTATTTTTTGATAGTCTGTGATGTTCCAGTAAAGTCAATGCTACACGATCTTAAATTGAAAGAAACATAAAGATATTTTAAAATTAATTTTCCCAGCTTTATTAAGGCTGTCACATCGTACAAAGTTAAGTAGTGAATAACCTCTGTCTTCTATTCAGATTGTAATAAAAATATATAAAATGAAAAGAAATATAAGTAATAGTAGCCCTCATTTCTGAAAAATAAAAGAAGAACCTGAGGGTGCTGGTGGGTGAGAGGCTGGACGTGACCCAGCCGTGTGCACTCACAGCCCAGAAAGCCAAACGTGTCCTGGGCTGCATCCAGAGCAGCGTGGGCAGCAGGGGAGGGAGGGGATTCTGCCCCTCTGCTCTGCTCTGGTGAGACCCCACCTGCAGTGCTGTGCCCAGCTCTGGGGTCCCAGCACAGGAAGGACATGGACCTGCTGAAGTGAGTCCAGAGGAGACCATAAAGATGATTAGAGGGATGGAGCACTTCTGCTCTGAGGAAAGGCTGAGAGAACTGAGTTTTTTTAGCCTGGTAAAGAGAAGACTTTCAGGTGACCTAATTGCAGATTTCCAGTACCTGAAAGAAGCCCACAGGAAAAATGCAGAGTAACTTTTTACTAGGGCATGTTAAAAAGAGGGGCAGGACAAGGGCACATAGAGTAGGTTTAGATTAGATATTAGGAAGAAATTTTTTATTGTGAGGGTGGTGAGGCACTGGAAGAGGTTGCCCAGAGAAGTTGCAGATGACCAATCCCTGGAAGTGTTCAAGGCCAGGTTGCATAGAGCTTTGAGCAACCTGCTCCAGTGAAAGGTGTCCCTATCCATGGCAGGGGGTTGGAGCTAGATGATCTTTAAGGTCGCTTTCAACCCAGGCCATTCTATGATACTACAATTTTTTGAATTCTCTTTTTTGGGGGAAAAAACAAAAAAAGGGTGTTTTGGGAATATTTCAGAAGCTAGAAAACTGTATTTTAAATAAATTAATTAGAACTTGGAGCAAGAATTAAACTTCAGAATGGGAGAGCAAACAGGGAACACTTAATAGATCTATGATGGATGATATCTAAGGACACATATTCGAGATAATATGCATTAAAAATAGGATTATGAAACATTTAAAACAAACTAGGCAAACAATTATAAATGGTTTGAGTAGAAAACAGAAGATTGATTATGGCTAGGGGTAGTATCAGTTTACCCCATTTTTTTTTGTTTTTTAATATCATTCAGTATGGAGGTCATATGATGGGAAAAGAGTAGGGGAATCATGCTGAAAAAATAAATTCTAGAGTTTTTGGTAGAAAAGGTCACTCTCACCCAAACTTCCCTGGTTGGAGACTAGCATATGTTTAGAGCTGTGCATGATCCTGGAAAAATTAGAAAATTTACTAGTTACTAGTTTTGGAGTTTTGTTGTACACTTTTATTGTCTAATAGACTGTAAAAGTCCAACAGACAGTCCAATTTTTAAAATGCTGAGATAGAAGACTGGCTTCTGTATTTCAGTAAAAAGTCCCTATCTCATTCTTAGCTATACAATGAATTAATTAGCTGTTCTGTATTCAATTACACATTAAGAAAAAGAAAATAAGTAGAAACACAAGCAGAAAGAACTAAATCCTTTGAAGATTATTTTCACTGTTAACTAGTTTTCTTTTGTAACGTAAAATCAAAACATCTGAGAAGTGAAATTTAAAGACCTAGTTCCAAAATCCATAGACATGTATCTAATTAAAATCACACAAAATCACCGAAGTTTGTCCTTAATGAATTGAAATGGAAGCTGAGAAAAACAAATCCAGTAAAAAGTGATTGCTGACATTGCACAAATGGCTGCTAGTTTTATAAGGGGGTTAGCTGTTTTAACAAGCAATCTCTTCTGAAGGACTGTAAAGTCTTTAAGAATAGAGCTGCTGTTTTTAATTTGGTTCTCATCACTGCAATTTTAGTTAGCTATCTTAGACATCTATAAGAAGAAGCATATTGACAAAAATATTGACTTGACTACAAGATCAAAGAATGAAGATTAAAGCAGGAAATGGCAGAATGTGGTAGGAAAAATAATTGGATTCTTATTTTGCAAATATTAATTTATAATACTTCTTAAATAGTCCATCCTGAAGTTTAGTCTAAGTTTTCTCCTATTTAATTTCTGCTCATCAGCAAGTTACATGCTTTATATGATATTTAATAATGCCTTATAGTAGTTTTTATCAAAATGTCTCTTCTGACACTTCTTTCTTACCTTCTTTATTTGTTCTTCAAGCAACTCAGATGCCATGGTCACAACAATCAATTAGAAGCTTTTTGTTTCTGGTGTTCCCATTTCTTTTTTCTTTGAATATTAGAGAAACCTCCTGAAAGGAATGTTTATCTGCTACTATTTTGGACAAAATAAGAACCCCTGTCTTTTTTGCTCAAGCCAAGCAAAGCTCAGGGATCCTGTACTGGCATGTTGTGCAACATCTCTGGCATTTTAATAATAACAGCAAAAAATTTTAGTCACTGTGCTATAGCAGGAAATCCATAGAAAATTACCTGCTACTTTTTCCTCTCTCAGCCTTCTTTAGGGTAACCTCTATAGCTTTTATTGGATTTCAGCACCTCAACAGAACTCACGCAGCCTAAAGCTTTCCTGCTTTGTTTTATTCTCTCCCTGTTCATTAGTCCTGAATTCTCTGTGCTCTCTGAGTTTGATCAGGTTAGACATAAGTTATCCATCATAAGGCATCTAAACTCATTCTACTTAATCATTAATCCCAAATTCCATATGATGCTCAAGTTGTATGTATTAGTTTTGCTATCTTCCATAACACTTCATACTTTGATTATTTATGTTTTCAATTTTATTTCTAATCCATGCTGGATTGCAGAAGCAGCTGCATGTATTTAGTTTGGTGATGTTAAGACAGCTTATTTCGGCAATCTGGTTAATTCATACAGTGTAGAAAAAAATAGATATCTTGAGCACATAAAATGAAATGAGGCTTTGAAGTAGTGTCAGTCTCAAAAGAACTTTCCGTTTTTCAGAACGTTTGTGGAATCATCTCCATTTACTTGTCCTTGTAGAGATCTACCTGATTTGATAAATATTACTCAGAAATTGCCTTGCAGTATGTAGCATTATTTTTAATTTAGGTGGTATTTTAAGCTTTTTATTGCTTTTCTCAAGTTTTTTTAAGGATGCCTAATATAAATAAAACTACACTAGAAAGACTCTGCCATTTTGAAATCAGCCTTTATCTAGATTCTTCTCAGAGTATTGGCATATGAAATTTGGGCCAGTCTATTCCTTTGTTTCTTACTCTGAATTATCTTTCCTGCACTAATGCTGGTGGAAGTTCTCAGTGTAATTTCCCCCCTTCCATCATGTACTGTTCTGTACTTTCCCAAGGCAGTCAATCATTCTAGAGCTGGTGTGTAATTTGCTTTGTGAAACAGACATTTTGCCATTAATATATGTGAAATTTCTTTCAACTCTCATTCAACATAGTCACTTCCCTCTGGTGATCATTTGTACTTTTTTGTGTTTACTTGATGACTTCTGTCTGAGACAGGCTTTACTGGTTGGCTGAACTTCAGGTGACACTACATTAGCATACAGAGTTATATTATGTGACTCAAGCTTGCTGAATTCATCTGTGCTATTACAGTCACATTTTCACAGAAAACAAAATACCTCTGAAAACTATATTTTTTTCTCAGTCTCTTTACAAGTTACTAAAGATGTTAAGTTAGTATTGGTGGAGTCCATTTGAAGCTTATAATTGGTAGCAAAGATTTAGTTATTAATATCAACAACAGTGTGCCCTGGCAGCCAAAATGACCAACAGTATCCTGGGATGCATGAAGCTCAGCATCATCAGTTTGGTCCTTCCGACTGTGTTTGTCTTTGCCTATCTTGATTGTATCAAGATAGGCAAAGACTATCTTGCTTACCTTCTTCTTCTAACAATTTCCATGTAGATTTGAATGGTCATATATTTAACACCACAATTATAACTGATAACTGATAAAGAGGAAGATGCAAAGAAAAGTTTCAAGATCATCATTGATGAGAGGATTTTCTAACAACTGTTTCTTTCTGTCTCTTTAGGTAATGATTAGGTTGGTTCTTTATTTTTTCTTTTTCACTCTTTAACAACTTCAGCTGTATTTTTATTTACCTTGATTTACAAGGCATCAGTCACTGCTTCTTCACAAATATGTTACCTCATTTAGCAGAATGCTCAGAATTGTGATTATATTTTACTGATTTTAACCATCTAAAAATTAAGCACACACATAAAATAGTTAGACTTATATTGTTATTCATGGAGAGAGAAAATAAATAAAAATTAGCTTCCTATGTTTTAGAGGCATTCTTATGTGTTCAGCAGAATGAGCCTTATAAGGTGTTTTGTCTCAGTTGATGAGGTGCAACCTAAGCATCATAATCCAGAAGTTTAATTTTTAGATGCCTGTAATGATGGGATAGTCTCCCACTCCACCTAATTTAGAATACATAGTATTCTGAATCTTGATTTCTCTTTGGCAGACATTTAATTCACTCCTTGGAACATTTATTTCACTCCCAAGCCTAGAACTGCCCAGAATTTAAATATCCTTTCTAGGAGTTTTTCTCTACAAGAAATTGCTTTTCATTATTCTTCCTTTTTTTATTTATCATGAATGAATGTGGCATACTTATTCCAAAGGCAAAGCGTATTTTTTGAGATTTTGATAAATTAGAACATGAGCCATTCTATTCTTACTGTGCCTTCACAGAGCCTTGGCAACAACAGAAGATAGACCAAAGTGTGAAAATATTTTCTTTAATAACAAAAAATTCAGATCATCTAAAAGTGATTTCTCAAAATTTCCTTTTACTCCTGCCTGTAATTCTCTTCTCCATACAGTGCTAGATTATGTCACTTGAAAAGAGACCTGATAACATTTGCTTAACATTGCTTAAAATTATTATTCTGCTAAAATTAGTCACTACTGCTGCTTTTTGTTTTAATGAATCATGTCCATTCCTTCTATGCACCCAGGTACCACACTCTGTGACTTTGCCACTTTAGCTTAATGAGGACAGTGAACCCCAATGTGCATTACCTCAAAGGGCAAACTGAAATGCTGGAGATGTCTAATCTCTATAGGTACCTGTCATTTCATTTTGCACTCTCTGGATGATGGACATTTGCAGAAGAGTGAATTCCCTTTAAAGTTTCAAATCAAATCAAGGCATTTGCTCAGCCTCCACTGTATCCCTCTTGTACCCTGAATACTCTCTGAGGATTAAAGAACTGTTACTTGTCACCTTTATCAGTTAAATCAAGAAGGAAGTACATATACTGTTCCAATTGATCATTAAAAGATTTGAATCTCAGTTGCCTTTGGAGGACTCAAAGTCTTTATAAAGGATGAATCTTTTGCTGTTGGAATCTGCAAAGACAACAGAATATGTGTCTTTATATTCTTCCCTTTGAAATTTACTGCTGTATTTTAGAAATATCTTAAAATTCAGACTTTTTTTCCATGGTAATGACACTATCTAACATATATGTTTCCTGACTGAATGAATAGAAAGTAGACTTAAACAACAAGCTTTTTTTTTTACCCTACAGCTATGTTAGTAAATTAAAATTTAGATTTCATGAGTTAAAATTAAATTTTCTCTAATAATCATTCCCATTCACTTTCAAGAATTCAAGTAGCAGGGAAAATGTAGTATTTTTCTTGTTTTGTTTTAAAATTCTACCTGTTTAGCTTATTCATGAAACAGTAAAATAGTTCTGGTTTAAAACTATTTTAAGAAGACTTACTGTAATTTTTGACTAAGAAGACTGAGCTGCAGTGACTATAATGGTTAGATATTGACATTAATTACATTAAATAATAAAACATGATTTACGTTTTGTTTGGGAAATTTGATGAGTATTTCTGATATCTTGGTGTCTTTGTAATTGAAATGGATTTTCTATTTAAAAGAAATGCCAGCCTTAGTTTGAACTAAGGACCATCCCAAGTTACTTGGTATATATGCAGGATTTGCCATCCAAAAGTCAGTCAAAATGATCTCTGTAATCTGACTTACTCTTATGAGATATGAGTTTACCATTGTTAAGGAAAAAAAAAATTATGCAAGAAAGTTTAGGAAAAATTCTACCTGCTGGAATCTATTAAGAATTTTGCCCTTTTTAAAAATAATTTTATTTTTGAACTGCAACATACTAAGAAGCATTTCATCTTCTGAAAGAAACACTTTTGTGAGAGATTCCATCCTTACCTTGTAAAGTACGTTGCAAGGAAACTTCCTGCAAACAGGTAAAACATAAGCAATGTCTTGTCTTTCACAAGATCGCATTGTGTGTCAGAGATAATGTATCTATAGGAATGCTTTGCTGATAAACATCCATATTTTGGAGATAGAGTCAGAAAATTGTGCAGAAAGTCTTAGTGTGGACTGACCACACTAGAATTTCTGTGCTGCCCTTCCTGTGTGCACGTTGTGTTTACCTGTGTTCATGTAATAACTGATGACATTCATATGCAAAATTGTACATCTGTTCAATTGTGTGGTTCTTTAAATACCCATGCAATAGTTCAGAGTAATCACCTGTATTTTAAAAAAAGGATAAAAATGTTGCCATCTTTTGCTAATTCAAGACACAAAACATAGCAGTATATAAACAACTTGATCTTGAGTAATATAATTTAAATTGACATCTATATGTACTGAGAGGCAGAGAAAGCTGTGGTGAAAGCTTGTGCAGAGCTTTTACTTGCACTTGATGTTCTATAAGTGGGGACATAGGATGAGGACTTTTTAAATTAAAGAAAAACAAGATATAGTGCTTGTTTGGGTGTTTGGCTAGAATCTGATAAAGGTTACATGAGAAATAAGTTAATGGACTGAAGTTTATAGCTGTGTGTAAAACTGTCAAATCTCTGTGTAAATTACCTTTCTCTTCTGCTGGCCAGAATGCAAAAATCCAATAAACTGTTAATAAAAATGGAAAGGTCATATGTAAATACCACAGATCTTGAAAATGAACCAGAAAAATGCGATAGTTTGCACACAAATATAATTTCATATTCTGTTTCATGGTGTCTAAAGTGTCATGGGATGTGTGTTTTTATCAAAGTATGGTGAGAAAAGATTCTGTGAAAAAGACATTTACTTTAAATCTAAAAACAAGCATTTGATGACTAATTGGCTGTTAGTTTCTCTGGCTTAGAAAGAATTTTTCTACTTTATTAAGAATACCAACAAAAAAAGACTTATTTAATTATTCGATTAGTTTACCAAGAGTGTTTACAATGGAATACATGTTTTGTCTTTTTAGTCCACTTGAGCATACACTTATTTATGTATTTTTATTTACACTGAAATATATTGGTAGTATGGTTTATGAAACAAAAGATGAAGGATTTTGCAAGAAGACTAATTGAATGCTCAGAAGACTGGATTTTACGTGTGCCAGCTGCAATGAAGACAGTATTGCCTATATTTTCACAGAATCATAGCATGGTTTGGGATGGAAGGGGCATCAGAGAACATTTAGCTCCAACTGCTGTGCTGGGGGCAGGAATGCTTTCCACTAAACCAGGTTCTCAAAGCCCCATCCAACTCAGCCTTGTACACCTCCAGGGAGGAGGCATTCACAGTTTTTATGGGCAACTTCTTCTAGCGTCTCACCATCCTCACAGTGCAGAATTTTTTTCTAATATCTAACGTAAACCACTCCTTTTCCAGTTGGAAGCCATTCCCCCTTGTCCTATCACTGCATTCCCTTGGGGAAAGCCTCTCTCCAGCTTTCTTTTAGGTCCTCTTTAGGTACTGGAAGGCTGCTAGAAGGTCTCCCCTGAATGTTCTGTTCTCCATGCTGAACAACTCCAACTCTCTCATCTGTCTTCTTAGAAAGATTCTCCAGCACTTTGATCATCATGGTCCTCTTCTGAAATCACTCCAACAGGCCCAAGTCATTAAATTTTTCCTGATTTTGTTCCTGAACAAAATATACTTTCATCTTTAACATGTGAGATTGTCAGCTACTGGAGTGATACACATTTATTTAATTTGAGTTAAATAGAATATATAAAAAATAAAAGTGCATTGTAAACATAGTGGTCTCTAAGTCTGTTGTGGTTAAGGGAGGTCGATTTCACTCTTGAGTTTTCCTTCTTGTTTCATTCTTTTTTTCAATTAAATATACAATGTAAGTGTACTGGATACTTTCATAGTGCTTCTTGCCTATTGAAGAATTTACTGTTTTCCTTCTGGACTGTTTAACAGTACTACTAAGGGATGTCAGCCGTAGTACTTGTAACTAGAAGAGATTTTTGTAAAGGATGCAGTTTTGTCTTAGAATGATCTTCAGATAGTGGATTAGTAACAAAATGACCTGTAAGATGTGTGCTTTGTAATCAACACATGAATTAAATGCCCCACTGCTTACTGCAAAACAACATCTTGATATCAAAGGTGCTCTAAAATTAGAGTGATTACACACTTATTTTTCTAAACAGAAAGATAAATAATGGCTTTAATCAAGAATAACCTTCAAAAATAAATCAGGAACTACACAGGAGATTTAGCCACAGGGTTACATAGCCACATTAACAACTTCTGAGTTGCTTGTTAGAAAAGGATTTTTTTGTCCTTTTTTTTTTTTAAATTAATCATAATTTTATGTGCAAAGGTCATCTGAGCCTTTGGACTCCTAGGGTACTCTATTCTTATATAAAAATAATAATAAAAATGGGCTTATTTTCAAGTAAAGCTTTACTTTTTCCTCAAAAATTGTAATTTGTAACTTACAGAAGATTTATAACAAGAAAGAGATGTGCCACTAGACCAGAAGCCTAGATCAAACTCATGCAGTGTGATTTGTTTGAGAAATATACTAGCCTATCCCCTGGCATATCTGAAGGGAAAAGGGAATAGAATAGAATACAACTTCACTGTTTACTTACACTCATTCTTTTAGAAGACCAGATGGAATCTTAGGCTATTATCCAGAGCTTCCGAACGAAAGCGACCCCTGAATTTTGTGAGGCTGGACATACCTCCCACTATAGACCTTCATTTATGTATGCTGCATCCTATGCATTCTATTGGCAGTGCAAATATATTCTAACTATATACAAAGAAGCAAAAAAATCAACTGCAGAAAAGCCTTTGCAGGCTGCTAGACGCTGAGATGTTTCTAGATAGTACTGCACTGTATGATGCAGAAATATAAGGTAGGATTCACCTTGGAATGTATTTATGTCCCAGTGAATTTTTCTAATTCTATTACAAGAATGAAGAGTGCGAGTTTTTGCTGCATGCAAGGAAAGTGTTATCATTCCCTGATTTTTTATTTTAGAAAAGCCTTATGATATTGAATCCATATGAAGGGCTGTGAGTGATTTAGAAATCATAAAGAGGGTAAAGGAAAATATTCAGCATATCAGTTTCAGTCCTGCAGACATAGCAAACTAATTCACTGGTTATGTAAAAACACAAGAATTGAAGAAAAACATACTATCCCATTACCATAATACAAAATTATGTCCATATGTACAAAAAATTATATTTCTTTTGCAAAATTGATGAATTTGTTCTTTGTATGTTTAAAGACAGAGTTGCAAATTTGGATGTATAAAAATAACTGGAAAGCAGCCTAAAGTAGCTGCATTTTCAGCAATAAAAATACCTTATGAAAAGCATTACTTCAAAAATTTGGTACTTCTATATGCAGTTGTGTTTTATTCATTAAGGTAGATCTGTGTACTGGAAAACCTAAAGGGAATTAAATTAGCATGAATTCAAATTTTCTTGAACTAGAAAAGTGCATGATAAAGATTTTTAAGGATATGTGCTACACACTCTCATAAGGTTTTTAGGCTTATTGATTAATGTGTGACTCTGTCACCAGCTCCATAATTAAAAAAAAGTTATTCCAGCTCTTTTCTGCACCAGGCTTTTTAGAATCTTGAGCTTAGTGACTTTTACAAGCACAGGAAGGGAATTGATCATGTAATCTTCAGAACAACTATGCTGTCATTTTTTTTTCCTCTCTGTGCAATTCTTTTCTCTGTGTGCTGAATCTCGTGGAAGAGAAAGAGGTACATTCTGTAATTGCAGTAGAAATAATTGGGTTAACCACCTCTTCTTTTTTTTTAAGTAACTCTCAGCATTTTTGAAATTTTATGCTTTGAGGAGCCATGGACTATTAAGTGTAAACTTTCAAGTGTTTTCAATTAACATTTCTGTGCTGCAGACTTTCAAGCACTACACAAAAATTAAAAAAAAATACATTTATGCAACTAAATGTTCATGATGGATAACTAATAATTGCATGGAAGCTAGTGAACACTATATCTTAAAATACTCTGGCTGGGAGCAATTGCGACATATGTAAATACTTGCCAGAGTCAGAAGAAATGCTTTTCTTATTTTCAAGATTTTGATGATGCTATCAGTAATTTACATAGATACGCGATTTTTCCTTTTCTATTGTAAACTATTGTATCTTCAGAAATCATACCAAACCTCACTGCATTCAGTAGGGACTCCTACTGTCTTTAGCTGGACAAACAAAATATCTGTATTACATATGTTACAGATTTTTATTTACCTATCGGTGTTATGTCAAGTCCTGAACGTTATAGATTGATCACTATTTTACCATTCAAAAATCATTTTTGTCAGAAAATACTGATAAAAGTAAGCTAAGGAAAAGATACCTTGGGAATGTATGAGAATATTTTTCAATAATGAAAGTACTTCATAGTTATTAATTAATTTAGATTTAAATATTTATAGATCTAACAAAATATTTGACATTACCCACTTTCTTTTCCTTTGACACTTTTCATGTTTTCCAGTTCTTTGAGCTCTCTCTGTAGGCAAGCTGCTTGAAGAATTCTGAAAAGCAAAATAAAATAAAATAAAATAAATTTTGAAAAAGAGGAAAAAAGGAGAAAAAAAGAAGAAGAAAGAGAACCTTGAGACTCAGGCTTTTGCTTTGGTTTTGTTCTTTTTTTACCTACTTAGACCTCTTAAATATTGGTTTTAAATAACAATAAAACCTCTGGCTCCATAATTTTCTAATAATTTGAAAGGCAGTTAATTAATGGGCACTGAACGAATGTAAAGCTCTCCATATTCCTCAGTCAGATCTTCTTGTGTATCATACTATCTGTAAACTAAAGTGGCTCAGTGGACATCCTTTACCAGCAGATTTTGTCAGAATGTCAGGCACCTCATTGAAAGAGCTTCCAGTATATGCTGAGAATATTCTTCTGCAAGAAAAATACATTGCACGGAAAGATGACAGAGCTGATGCATACCTTCTGGACAATATCCCACCACTTTGCCACGGAACTTTTATTTCTTTGCAAAAACTTGGAGTTTATAGTCTGGTTTTCTTTTTCCTTTTAGCTTTTCTTTCTTCTTAGGAGACTTTTTTTTTTCATTTCATCTTTTTTTTTCTGCAGAGCTACAGTGGTGATGTAAGTATTAATACCTTCTCAGGTGTGGTGTTGCAGCTACTGAGACCGATGGTATATAAAAAAGTATTCTGATAGGATTCTGATAGTATTACAAAATGTTAAGGATACAGTTGTTATGATAAATAGAAAAAAAAATTACATAACCATCACTTTCTCTTGTAAGTCTCGTAAGCCAAAGCAGCTGGAATGCAGTGTTCGTGTTTTACTTCAATGTCCTTATTTTTTTCCCCTCAAATGAAGCAATATTTCCAGAGACTTCAAGTCCTACAGCAAATTTCACTGAACTGTTTGAACTCTGCAGTTTGCTGAGGTCTTGGGACTGTCAAAGTCTGCTCACTAGTTCTGGAAGCTGNTTCTCGATTGGTAGCTTTAACATCCCATTTTCCCCCTCTCTTCTTCTCTCTATATCTATTTCTTCTTTCCCCTTCTATCGCATAATTGAATTATTGAGCACCTAATAAAAGTGCATTGCTGAAAGTCCCCACTGTCATCTTTTGCACTCGAAGATCAGGNAATATTTCCAGAGACTTCAAGTCCTACAGCAAATTTCACTGAACTGTTTGAACTCTGCAGTTTGCTGAGGTCTTGGGACTGTCGAAGTCTGCTCACTAGTTCTGGAAGCTGATGTTGATGAGAGCTGATCTTAAGTCACAAAACTCGTGGATGGCTGTGAGGGTCGGTCCGAAGATTGCTCACTTTTGCCTCATGATTTCTTTGACAAGAAAAGCCTAAAACTCCATAAAGCTCTGTACAGGGGGGCTCACCCAGCTGTCTGCGACAGGAATGCTGGCTGTTTGTACAGGTGCGTTGGTGACCTGCCAGAGCATTGTCTACCTGTGTGCTACGGACCCCTGGAGCTACGGCACACTGCTGCTGCTCGTGATAGCGGGCAGGTTGCGGAACCGTGAGGAAGGGTCCGTACTGTGCCTCTTACAGCCAGTGGCCTCTAACAATGCTTTCGGCTGTCCGCATCTTCTGGCCAGAGAGCCCCCCCAGCTTGAAAAGACTATAAAGTGACTCTTACAATTCTCCATTCTCTGAGATCTCCCCATCGGCGGCGGAAGACCTATTGGCTGGACCACTGGGGTCTCTTCTCGATTGGTAGCTTTAACATCCCATTTTCCCCCTCTCTTCTTCTCTCTATATCTATTTCTTCTTTCCCCTTCTATCGCATAATTGAATTATTGAGCACCTAATAAAAGTGCATTGCTGAAAGTCCCCACTGTTGTCTTTTGCACTCGAAGATCAGGTAAAGAACCTATCATGATTCACATTCCGGATTGTGACAATGGCATAGGTGTTAAAGCATAAATTAGATTTCTTTGTTAAAATGAGAATAGAAATCTGATCTCAAAGGTAACAAGATAACACCTTGCAGGAAATAATTTGTTACTAAACAGAGAAATTGTTGACATTTTTGAAGGAGACTGATAAGTTTCTCTTGCTGCATATGAAAGGCTCATGTATTCTACAAAAAAAAAAAAAATAATTGAGGCCCCGGCATCAATTATTTTGCTCTTCTCTTCTGTTCCCACTGTACTACATGCAAGTTTAAATATATCATTAAGCAGGCAAGGATTCTTCAGTTTTGGGAAAAAAAACCACTGAGTGGGGTGAGCAAAAATTTTACAGATTTTTATAACAGAGAGAAGAATTTAAAGAATTGGCTTGAAAGCCTTAGCATCAGATGAAAACTATTGACTCCACTGCTGCTATTTCTGTCAGTTAAAAAGCAAAAATTACCTTAATGCTTTTCTTAACACCTTTTTCATAAAGAGAAGTATGTCTTATACATAAAAAAAAAGAAGAAAAAGACAGTAATCAAGAGGAAGGATTTTATCATGACCATGATTTATTCTTTTCATTTTCTTTTTGTATGATTTGTGTTGGTTTATGCTACTGAGTTTCATATTCACCATGGTTGTAAAGAATTGTCTGTCTGTAAGGGGTAAGCCCATTTACTCCAGCAAAGTCAGTCATCTGACCAAAACTGTGTTTGTGGGATTGTGCTTCATTAGAAATTCTCTAAGCTCCTCTGCAAATCATGTATGACCCACATTCCTCACTGCCTCCTCTTGCTAGAATTGAGATTATAGAAACTACTGAAACTAGAGTACAACACTACAGCACTACCAGAGGGTTAGCAAGATACAGCTCATTTACAGTGCATGGGGAAGACCACTGGGTTTTTTTTTTATTTTCTATTTCTTTTATTTCTTTTAACATATTCCTTTAAAAGCATGCTTACTCAAACTAATAACTGTGATTTGAGTCCCCATTATAGTCTAAAACCTTTATATTCATAAAAGCTTTTTGTCTGGCAAACTTTCATAAAAGTTTAGTGCAGCACTTGTGCCCTATAACAAATCTGCACATAAGAAAGGGGAATTTCACTCTTTACTCCAAGCAAACTTGTTATTGTGTTGCTCAGAGATGCTTATGGTGACAGTGACCGCTGTGTGGCTGGTGTTCCATGGTGCTGGACAGTAAAATTTCTTGTGGGAAACTGAATATTCTCTTAATGTCGATACCTTCCTGCCAGCTTCGGCTTTTGAATGATAAATAACACAATTATATCTTTTGAAATGTGCATAAAATAACTTTCCTGATTCCTGTTAACCCTAAATAATTCTTGGGACATTATGGAATAAATCTGAGTTTTTGTCTCAGTAAGAATTTTTCTTTTTTTTTCAAGCCTGACATTCTTCATAGCTTCCAAACACCGAAAGGAAGAAACCAACTAAAACTTTTCAAGAAAGCTGCAGTTTCGAAGGATGCCTCAAGTATTGGCCAAAAGTAGTAAGATCATGAAAAATTTCAGATGACATAGACTCTAATTTCTCTCCTAAATTACTAGCTTAATGTTGGTTCTATATTTGAACCAAACCAAATTTTATTTACTCATTTAGTTAGGGACTGAACGTATCCAACAGTTCTTTGTATATCACAATTGACTTTAAGGAGGTTTCATTTTGCCTGCTGATCTCCTTCTTATTTTGAAGTTATCCAAGTTATGTATGAAGTTGGAAACTGTGCCAGTGGGTGACTGAAAAAAAACCTGATAAAAGTGATTTTAAAGGCATAATTTTATTCAACTGCATGGGAAAAATGGGATATTTAGCAGATAACCTAAGGCTGATTTAGCTTTACTCTGCACAATTTATTTCCATGGCTTTTCATCCATGAGTCATACCATTTGGAGCCATACTTTCTATGTTACAGTTTCTATGTGAATTGAAGATTTCACTGAATTTAGCAAGAGTTTCAGCCAAGAACATTTGAAGATTTTTGAGCTTATGGGAAAAGAGAAGAAAGCCACTCTCACTCCTAAGAAGTAGGAAGGCAAGTGTAAAGTGAGAAAACCGACAAAACTGATTCCTTTATTGGCTAAGTGATCAAATACTGGCTGTACTGAAGTCTGGAGGCTCTTATCTTGGATCTCTGGTGAGAGAGACACGGGGGAGGAATGTTTTCTACATTTGCACTGTTAGCTCGTGGCATGCCTTATTTCTGGAATACCAGCTGTGGAGTTGTCACATGGCAGCTTTCATAAATGGAATCATTATAATAGGTGTTACCCCATGTTTCAATATCTCACTCTGTTAAAACTTGCACTATTTTGAAGAAGATCAGGATAGCACTTTTATACCATTTTTCATTTTAAAAAATCAACAAAGGAACCAACAAAGAACTCATCAGGCCAAACTGATAAATGGTCAGATCAGAAGGAATCAAATCTCTCAACCAAACAGAAATCTTGTCATAAAAAAGATGAGCACTTACATGATGATTAGGTGGTTGCCATGTCAATTAACCCGGAATATTTTGTAGACACAGTTTCCATTGCCGACAGTGGCACAATTTTTATTGGCAAACTTGGGGGGGTTGCAGTGGGTCACGTTAATTTCCCTAGAGAAAGCTACTTTAAAATTTTTGTAGATTTAGAAAAATTCTGAATATGTTAGAGATAAACATTTCTGTTCTCAAATGTAAAATAATTTTATTATGTATGTCTGTGTATTTGTGTATGCACGTATCTACACAAGCATACTTCTACGTACACTTTCTAGAAATTTACTCCTTATGGTGAGAATTCTTCTGTTTCTTGTCATGTTTTCCAACATAATAAAGCAAAACAAGAACACACTATTCTTTCTTATATCAAATCTCAGACTTTAAAACACCATGTAGAAGTAGAGGTAAAGGTGGTGTCTTTGTTGTACTGTTTCTCCAGATGAACTGGGATTTTGGATTTTTTTTTACCTTTTACAATTAGCTGATAAAATCCAGACACATGGTTAACTCTCTTCCTAAGACCTGGAAACTAGTCTTTTCTTTACCACATAAAAGCTAGAAGGTAGAAATAGAAGCATAACATCAAATAATTTTTACTTATCTAAGTGTCTGGTGAATATTCCATAAACAGCTAGTCACATAAGTTAGGCCAGAAATTAATTTGACAGTATATTTAAGTAGTATCAAGGTTTATTATTGTATAGCATATTAGTCTGTAATGCTCCACCAGTAGGAGAATATATATTATAATGTCATCATTCATCACTTGATATATCTTGGAATGAATCACAAAATTTTAGAATGTTCTGGTTTGGAAGGAACCTTACAGATCTTGTTCCAAGCCCCCATCTTTGCAAGTGACACTATCTGGCCTTATATGGAAAGATTCTGATGAAAGAAGAATAAGCTTGCAAAAAGAATAAATATTAAGGCATAGCTTAATGCTAGTTCATCTTTTTGAGGATAGACAGTATTATATGTGTAATTTTCAAATTTAATTGTAGTTGCAAATTATTTTGTTATCCCTGCTGTATGTTTAAATTCCTGTTTCTTATAAAGCATGTTATGATGCTATTCAGTTGAGATGTTGCTTATAGAAGGCTTTCTCATGATACAGAAGATGAAGGGTGGTTATCTAAAAGGCAATAAATCTTTTCTTAATAACTCTGGCCCTGACTTTCTTGTGGTACAGAGGTCATCCCTTTCATTGTATTTGATTGTATTTGATTCATCTGGAGACCAAAACCACAAGAACATCTCAAAAAGCAGTATAAGAAATACTAAGAAGTAAATGGGAGTGTATTTTCCTTTCTTTAATTACCAAAGAATTTGAACAATAACCTCAGGTAAACAGACTTCCATACAGTGCATATATTTGTAATCCAAGTGTGACCATAAGCACAAGAACCTCTGCTCAGTCAAGATCTAAGCCACAGTGTTCCACTTACCCACTGCTTTTTAAAATGCCACCCATCCTTAAATTACTTCAGTTTTTCATAGGTGAAATATAGACAGTACATACTCATTTGCTAAGAGGTCTGCCAGGAGACAGTTACCAATTCTTCTGATGCTTTTTGATCTCTTCCATGGGAAGGTGCAATATAAAAGATCATAACCCGTACTGTTTCTTCTATTCATAATGAAAACCATAATTTATAAGGTGCTGTCAAGCAAGTCTAAATGTGAATGTTCCATTTTTAATTCTCACTTTGTGACAGATATAATTATGTTAACTTAGAAGTGCGGTTTTTTCAAAGAAGAAGGAAAAACCCCCCCAACTATGCAGAATACCTTTTGTTCAAAGAGACAGGTCTATAGGTGGAGACATTAGACCAGATTTCAATTTAAAGAATTTGTACTCATGTATAAGATACAGTGTTTTGACAGGTGATCATCCTACCCTGCTCTGTACTGGTGCAGCTTCACCTTGAGTACTGCGTACACTTTCAGGCACCACAATATGTAGTGGTTGACCTTGGCTGGATGAGTCTCTATCACTGCACAGATGGATAGGGGAGAGTAAACATAACAAAGGGTTCATGAGCAGAGATAAGGAAAGAGAGAGATCACTCACCAAATACGATCACTGGCAAAATGGGCTCAAATTAGAGATATTAATTTATTACTAGCAAAATCAGAGCAGGATAAGGAGAAGTAAAATAAGATCTTAAAAATACTTTTGCCTCCCCTCTTCCTTCCTTCCCAGCTCTACTTCTTCTCCTCCTACAGCACAGGGAGATAGGGAATGGGGGTTATGGTTAGTTCATCACACATTTCTTCCACTGTTAAGAGAGAGGAGTCCTTCCCCTGCTCCAGCATGGGGGCCCTCTCACAGGAGACAATTCTCCATGAACTTCTCCACCATGAGTCCATCCCACAGACAACAGCTCTCCAGGAACTGCTGCAACATGGGTCACTCTTCTTCAGGGTGCAGTCCTTCAGGCACAGCCTGCTCCGGTGTGGGTCCTCCATGGAGTCACAGGTGGTACCAGGAGACCTGCTCTGGTGTGGGCTCCTCTCTCCACGCGTCTGTAAGTCCCTGCCAGGAGCCTGTTCCAGCACAGGTTTTCCGCAGGGTCACAGCCTCATCTCAGGCATCTGCCTGCTCCAATGTGGGTCTCCTCCATGGGATGCAGGTGAATCTCTGCACCCCCACTGTCCCCCAAGGGCTGCAGGAGCACAGCTGCTTCACCATGGTCTGCCCCATGGGCTGCAAGGGAATCTCAGCTCCAGTGCCTGGAGCACCTCCTTTCTTCACTGCAGACACTGGGTGTCTGCAGAGTTGTTCCTCTCACATGTTCTCACTCCACTCTTCTCTGACCACAATTACATCTGCACAATAACTTTCTTTTTTTCCTACCTCTTAAATAAATTATCACAGAGTTGTTACGCTGCACTTTTTCAGAAAACTCGATAACTAGATGCCCCACAGAACAGCGACACTTACTAGATAGCTGGCTTAGAGAGATAGTCCAAAATTTGTATCCTGTTTATGTCTGAAAATGCTAACACTTACCCAGATACTTAACATTGACTCAAAACACATTAGAACATTTGGNGCAGAGTTGTTCCTCTCACATGTTCTCACTCCACTCTTCTCTGACCACAATTACATCTGCACAATAACTTTCTTTTTTTCCTACCTCTTAAATAAATTATCACAGAGTTGTTACGCTGCACTTTTTCAGAAAACTCGATAACTAGATGCCCCACAGAACAGCGACACTTACTAGATAGCTGGCTTAGAGAGATAGTCCAAAATTTGTATCCTGTTTATGTCTGAAAATGCTAACACTTACCCAGATACTTAACATTGACTCAAAACACATTAGAACATTTGGAAAATTTAGCCTTCGTCTCTGATTAATATTATTGTGAAGTCAATTTCTAAATTTTACATACAGTCATTATGTTTTCTTATGATTCATGTATTTCCTGGACCTATATTTACTGATAAACATAACTTACACAGACTTTCCATTTCCTACTCAGTATTATCTATCAACGAATTTAGTAGTTTACAGCCAAGTGGAAAAAGTCACTTTATTTGATCTAACCCTCTGCTTCATTTTGTAAGAGGCTTGAAAGATCAAATTTTTAAAGATCACAAACTGTCCTTTGTGTTTGGTTGCTTCCCAGCTACCAAACAATTTTGACATATATTTTTGTACCATGCAATATCCATCTAATGATGTTTTAAGCAGTACTTGAAATAAACATTTACTCTTTCTTCCCATTTCTTTTCCTCTGTATTTGGTCCATCTGCTTGTATGCAGAACTGCTGCAACAATGGAGGTGCAGGAACATTCTGAAGGAGAACTGGATGTCTTCCAAAAAAAAATCAATCATAGTATCTGGATCAATTGAAAACAGCACTCAGAAGCTTTCTTTTCTACATTTAACAGATTTTGTGCAATTCTAGGACACAGACACAACTGCAGCTTTCTTTAAAGGGCAAAAATGTAAATCTTAATTCAGCATTCAAAATATCAAATTTTTTTCTTCTTGAGCTAATTTTTGGAAATGCATTAATAAGACAGACTTCTTTGAGATTAGAAGAAATTTAGAGTTAGACTATCCATCTATCAGAGTCCATTGAAGTCCTGTGTAATGAGTACAATTCTTTAAGTCCTGGTGAGTTAACATCGAGTAGATCAAAGCTAAGAAAAGCTTCAGAAGGTGGAATTTATTAAAAACAAAGTCCCTGATTAAATGTGTTGTTTATGAAATGTTCTAGTTTGCCAGCCCTAGAAACTGGAGTCATGTCTATTCCAAATAAAAAGTTCTCTGTAAGTAACAGCAAGGTAGCTGTCCTGTATTTCTGCAGTAGTGTGAGAGACAGGATGGATGAATGCTGGGCAGCAACCAGGAATATAAATAGTGTCTGAAGTTGGAAACGTGTAGGAAAAATGCTTATCAGATGGAAACCATCTGCAGACTAAGTTCTGAAAAGGAATTCAGTTTACAGAGCAGTTCAGTTCAGTTGTCTGAGTTTGTTCATGTAGTTCTACTAGGAGTACAGATGCCAAGTTTAGCCACTTGCTTCTGGCTTAAATGGTCCATGTGGTTCTCATCCCAGTTCTGCATCCAAGTGTAGTGGAATAAAAGGGTAAACTTAAATTCATGATCTAAGAAGATTCCTCTCTATCTACTAGTATGCTTATGCTAATGGCTGAATAGTTTTCACTGGAGCAATAAGACAGATCACTCAATTTCAAATTCATCAGCATATTTTGTAGGCTATAAAAATGTAATCTGAAGGGTTAAGCATTTTTTGTTTTGTAACAAATGCATTATTTTTCATGGACAAACTCCCCAAAGAAGAAGCAGCAATTCTTGGTCTTCTAATAACAGCCTTCAGCAGCTGCTTTAATTTCTTTTTCTTTCTATTATCAGCATATTTATGGTAGTGCTGATGGTAGGCTGAGAGCTTTCAAAAAAAAAAACAGCGAGAAGTTGTTAAATTTTCAGAAGATTCACAAACTAAAGTGTTCTTTATATTAAAATGATTAATAGAAATAAGGAAAGAATTGTGATAGCTTTTCTCTCCATAGAGAGTACGACTCAAAAACCTCTCCGTGCGGATAAAGTGAAAGTAGTAATAATGCATATGGTAGTGTCTGCAGCAAAGTAGTCATCTGGTTTTGCATGCCATCCAAGCAGAAAACTGGAAGGAAAAAACCCACAAAACATTGGAACTTATTTTATCTTTAACTTCAGTGCATTTCACCTCATCCTTTACAATTGATTTCCCTGTCCTGTCACTTTAGTTGTTTATATTCAGAATGGAATACCTTAAACTCTTGGCAGGAGGGAAGTCCTTTACTAGTAAGTCTTGTGTGCTATGGTTCACTTTTACGACAGAAACAGATGTATAAAAATATAGTTCCTACCCTTTACATGGTGTATTGAAGTAATACAGCCTGCTGCTATACTGGGAAAAATGTAGCAGGTTTAATTTTCCTATCCCTCCATAAGTGCTGAATTTAACTACTTGGGTGACATTCTTCCTGCAACAAGAAGGAGATTTTGTACCACATCAGTGAATTTACACAAGAAAAACATTTGGCCCAAAAATAGAGAACACTTTCCTAGCTACTTAAGCACAGGCACTTTGCAAAAGGAAAATGGGAGTCATTATTTAAAAAAAGACTTATTATTATTCTACAGTGGAGAGTGATTAATTAATTGTATGAGTAATATGGGTGTTGTAACCACCTACTGGTTTTGTATCTTACTGAGAAACGGCAAAAGATGTGGCAACAAAATTATTCCATTTCCTTCCAGTTCCCTGTGTACTACCCAGGCTTAGTAGCTGATGAAGTTCTACTTGCCAAAAGCTAATGATAGCCCCTATTTTGTTGGACCAAAAGAGCTACCACCATTTTAGCTGAAGTTATAATGACTCTTCCTGCCATTACAGTTCCCAGTTGGCAGAAGACCTACAGCAACTGGATTGAGACTCCTTTCTAATGAGCTGTACTCATATACTTGTGTTATCTCAGTTCCATATTCCCTACTTTACAGATTTTTCTTCACTTGGATGCCTTGCTTTCAAGTTAAGCATTTTTGCAGTTGACACTTGTTTTAGCAATTTATAGCTGTCTTGGGAATATATCCCAACTCTCAGAATTAAAGTGTTGTTGAGAGAGATATGAGGCAGAGTCTTCTATAAATCTTATTGTAAAAAAATGTAAAAGAAAATAAAAACTTTTTTTAAAGTTCTCTGCTTAAATACTGTATGGGGATGATAAAACAAAGACAGTGGGCAAATAATACTGGCATGACTGGCATATTTTTCCTTATTTTAATTTATACCTGATTAGGATTCGGATCAGTATCTTATATAAGAAAACTCTTTGCAGTGTGCACTGTTACTTTGCAGCAAGTATTCCACTTAATTTTAGTTCAAAATGGAAATTATTTAGCTGGCATGTAGGCTGCAATATCAAGGTGAATAGATCATATCTGATGTTACCAGCAATTATTCAATTATTTAAAACACCAAAACTTTTTTGTTACTGACCACCTGATATTCTTAAAGTCCAGAGGGAATTTTATTTTAACATCCAAATGGCTTTTGAAAACATTTCTCATACATTTTCCACTAGTTTTTTTTCAGATGTTGAAGCACCAAATACAAGATTGTTGTCACTTTGACAAGCGCATTACGTTCTCAGATACACATGAATTCCTACAGCAGAGGTGAACCGGCAAGCAGTTATTCTGTGACAACAGTACTGATAAGAGGAGGTGAACAAAATGTCTCTGTCTGTATTTTTGCCTGTGTACCATATATACGCTACTGATTTGTAGCAGAGATGCAAAGAGCCTGTTAGGCTGCCCTTAGTACCCTAAGTACCTATTTTTATTTTCTTTTCACCTATTGATTGTTTTTTCTTGTTTCTGCAAATAGAAACAGGAGTCCTATCCTAGTTCACACATCAAGATAGCCAGTATTTATGCTGATTTTGTATAAATGCCTTCTGTTATTGTACTACCATGGGGTTTTCCAGCAAGAAATTAGGATTTCTCTTTCTACATGTAAATCATTATTTCCTTTCATACCATGCAGCTGAACAAAAAGATATAAAATATTTAAGTAACCTTAAAGCCAGTAGAAATAACTGACCCTTTGGAAAATGGCCTTGGGTTGTTTTCCTTTGGAGCAGTCATAGAAACACCAAGGTTAAGAGCTTATCCCTCACTTCTAAAATTGTATTTTCACTGCACTGTTACTCCATTGAGCAGTTGGATAAAAGTGAAGCTTGAGGAGTGACAAGGAAGGTGACTCTTACAGGAGAAATTGATGTTAGGGTAGAGCTCTCTTCAGTCAGATTAATGGCTTGAATCAATGGATCTGAGATGTCCTTCTGTACCGAGAAATTCCTGCAGTTTCTGGTGTCCTTTTATCTCCATCTTTTGCTGCAAAATTAAAACGTATTTTGAGATAACTTTTGGGGGTTTGCAAACCAAATAAAGGATAAAGATGCCACATCATCTGTAGATTCAGCAAAATAGTTGAAAAAAATAAATTCCAAATGTGTAATATATTTAAATAAATAAAACTAGATGCAGTTGTGACTTTAAGAATTTATCGTGCAAGCAGAGGTCATCATATCCTCTCCATTTTGACAACATTTGGTAAGACACAGAAGAATCAAATTATTCGCTTTAAAATACATACTGGTAATAATTCAGTGATATGAAAACATTGTGATATAGACTGTGAAATATTTTTCCAAAATATTCAGTGACATGGCAATACAAGATTATTCACTGACTATGACAAAAGGGTAATAAATTCTAATGCCCCAACATAAGATTTCTTCATTATCTAACTATGGAAAGCAGAAATTGCCTTTAATAATTTCCCACAGCTTTAAGAGTTAAAAAAAAAAA